>BSBM01000264.1:827500-1085000 GCA_027924585.1 Larix kaempferi
AATCCACACAAGTGCGTCTTTTGTGTTGAATCCAGAAAACTCTTGGGATTCATAATCTCCAAGGATGGTATACGTTTAGACCCAATGAAGGTAGAAGCCATCTTAGCTTTTCCTTCACCCACAGACATACTAGCACTTCAAAGTTTGCAAGGGCACGTAAAATTTCTACACCGTTTCGTGTGCAATTTTGTCGAGATAACCAAAGGCTACATGAGGCTTCTGAAAAAGAACATTCCCTTTTTTCTGGGATGACAAATCCCAACGATATTTTGATAATCTAAAAGTATCCCTCACTAAGGATCCCATGATTCAACCCCCCAATTACACTCGGGATTACATTTTATATATCGCAGCCTCCACTTCCACCATTGGCATGGTGTTAGTCCAGGAAGACACCAACGACATAGAACATGGAGTTTATTATCTTAGTAAGAGTCTCCTTGACTCCGAAACCAGCTACTCACATGTTCAAAAGCTGGCTCTGGCTATAGTTTTTGCTGTCCATAGGTTCTGCCATTACATTCTGCTCCGCCAGACCACTGTCATAGCTGATTTCAATCCAATGTACTAAATACTCACACGTCAAGTGCTTGGAGGCAAATACTCTCGTTGGATTGTTATGCTTCAAGAGTTTGAATTGGAATTTTCCAAAGAAAAATCCAAGAAATATTTGGTCTTTGTAGAGTGGATGTGTACTTTACCCCGTGTCACTGAGCAACCAGAGAGCCCATCGATTGTCTCCCTGATGAATCGTTGTTTCTCATTGGCATGTTTGATTCGTGGTATGGGGATATTATACTCTATCTCCAAACCAAACGTTTTCGACCCGAACTCAACTGCGATGAATGACGACGCATCCGACATCACGCCAAGTACTACCTCATCATTAGCAATACCCTTTATCGCTGTGGTGTCGATACCGTTCTTCGACGTTGTATAACTTTGGACGAGGCCAAACGCGGCATTAATGACTACCACTCTAGAGCATGTGGTGGTCATCTCTCTGGTATGGCTACGGCCCAGAAGATTCTATGAGTGGGATATTTATGGCCCTCGATTTTCAAAGATTGCATTGAAATGGTCAAGAAATGTCCACCCTGTCAATTCTTCCATAGCAAGAAACGCTCGCATCCTGCTCCACTTCACTCTGTTGTTTCTGTCAGCCCCTTTTCCAAATGGGGCATCGATTTCACGCATTGTAATCCCACTTCAGCCGGGGGGCATAGCTATGTCATAGTAGCTGTTGATTATTTCACAAAATGGGCTGAAGCGATGCCTACTTTTGCAGAAGACGGTAAAATAGTAGCGCAACTCATATTCAACCACATCATAGATAGGTTTTGAGTTCTGCAGTCTATTGTGACTGATCATGATTCCCACTTTAGGAACCATATGATTGAAGAATTGAGTGCCAAGTTGGGTTTTTGTCATGAAAACTCAACCCCATACTACCCACAGGACAACGGCCAAGTCAAAGCCATAAACAAAGTTTTGAAGCGCATGATACAACGCATTGTGGGTACTCATAATTCCAGATGGCACTTAGCTCTCTTCTCGACATTATGGGCCTACCGAAGCTCAGTGAAAAGTGCTACCAGCTTCACACCATTTCAACTAGTGTATGGCCTGGAAGCCATTTTTTCGATTGAATGTGAAATTCCGTCACTAAAAATAGCCATAGAGCTACTTCCCAATACGACTTCCGAAGAGGAACAATTTCTGTACCTAGCTAAGCTAGATGAAACCCACTGCGATGCTGCTTTAGCCAACGAATCCCATAAGAAACACGTCAAAGCACAGTATGACAAATCCATTCAACCTCAAATTTTCAACGAAGGTGACCTCATACTCACATACGACCAGATGCATGACAAATTAGGAAAAGGAAAGCTAGAGTCCATGTGGTATGTTCCCTTCATTATAAAGCATGTATTGGAAAAAGGAGCCTATGAGCTCGTCGACTGTGACAGTACACCTTTGGCGTGGCCTCGTAATGGGCTGTACCTAAAGCGTTTCTACACGTAGGCTTATCCCGTGCGAGACATTTTGTACATAATGTACTTAGCTTGTTTTCAATTATTTCTTTTGTGTGTGTGCATGGATTTTATTTCATGTATCCTCATTTACCTCAACTTGTGCTTCTATGCGTAGATGTCTGCCTACTATGGATTCACTGATGGTGCTAGTCGACACACCCGGAACCTTTCTTCCACAGTATGGGTTATTTATTCTCCTGCTGGCGAGTTGGTATCTTCAGGAGGCACTTGCTTGGGACTTGAAACCAACAACATTGCAGAGTACCATGTCGTCATCAGACTCTTAACTTAGGTTGCTTCCCTTGGAATCGACTCCTTATCAGTCTTTCTAGACTCCCAACTCATGGTGTTCCATTTGAATCGTGTCTACACTGTTCACGACCTTATTTTACTTCGCTTATTTAGAAGGGTATGCCTCTTGGAACGATCTTTTGATTACATTTCATATCAACATATACCAAGAGAATTCAATTTTGTAGCTGACTCATTGGCTAACTACATTTTGGATTGGCATCTAGCCCATACATAAAAAATACATCATAAATCAAACACACAAGCCACTATAAATGAATAAATCATAGAAATAAGTCCACATGTATATAATCGCATATAAAAGTGTTTTTCTGAATACACATGATAAAGTTATGTTTAAAGAAAAAAATTGGGATTCCATCCCATACAAAATTTGGCTCTCTGGCCTACATGTCGTATACATGCCGCAAAAAGTAAATACTACTGTCTAAGGAGACCTATCGTGATCATCGCAACCCTCGCGATCCTCGCGCTCCTCACACTGCTCATGGTAGCATACCACGGCTCTATCCAACCTACAAAGGAGTAGACCGATACGCCTAGGCACACCCACAGTATGCCGCTGGAGATGGAGAGGGACGTCATCTATCCTCATAGCAAGAACTCCAAAGGTCAAACCTTCCAGATTCTTCTCTACATCGCGGATACCTCCTGCTTCTTCCTCATCCTCCTGTTCCTCCTCACTAGCAACCTAATGCTGGACCCCACCTCGGCACAGTGGCGAATAGACCGTTGGTATCCTTGGTCCACGATCTATGACATGCACATGTACATCCATTAGATCTTTTTACACATTAAAAAATCACTGAAAATCATATAGATTTAAAAAGTTAAAACACATTGGTGAAGGTCGTATACCTTAGTTGTCCCAATCCTCGTCATCGGGCAATGCCAAGTCAATGTCCTCTCGGAAATCCACCCCTGCATAGGGGTAGTCCTTGATAATCACAATCTGCTCCTCGAGCCACGAGAAGAAATCCTCACGGAAGGCTAATACTCATGGTCCCCCGATCCATCCTGCGTAGTCACTCCATCGACCCATCCGAGGCTCGGTCACAGGGCAGATAGGCATGGATATATGTGGATGCAACAATGCGACCCTCTCCAAAAAGAAGGTGACTAAGATACTCCCATATCTAAATTGGAGAGTCTCTCCATTTCTGCACTTGGTCACTTGTTTCTTGAGTTTGGATAACACCCCCTCACACTAGTTGAACAAAGTTGGTGCCATGCACATTTGTGCTCGGGATGCATGATGAGGGCTCACACTACCCGCCACTCAGGTTATGGTGAACAATATAGTCCTCAATGGGAGCTCTATCACATCCTTGATGTCCACTTTCCCACTTTTCTTTGAAGAAACCTGTCGGCAGTAACGAATAATCAAGTCATTTGTACTCTCGTCTGAGGCCCTATGCCCCATTAAGTTCACCCACGCCCCTCTCTTAGAGAGGCCAGTGAGAAAGTAAATATCCTCGAGTTCAATATTGAGAGTATGTTCTCCAACTCGGAAATACTGAATGTCGGGCTCCCACAATTGTATTATGCTAGTTAGAAGTTTTCCCTGTTTTCAAATACCCTTGGTCTTAAAAAAATTCAAAAACCCACATGCCCATAATGCATTTAATGTCATTTGATCATTTGCAGCCACCAGGTCATCAGCTTCATGTTCCCTTTCCTTCCAATCAACCATTTTTCCTCAAATGAGATGTAAAATCCTGCAAAAAAAAAATAAAACATTCATGAACAAGCTGGAAGATAGATCTCATCCCAAACTCGAGGAAACATCAAAGTTTTTTTCCCCTTTTTTTTGCGATTATTGTGCCTGGGCATAGCCTGGCTACGCGGAAATGTGGAATTACCGCACCCCCGTATGGAGATACAGAGTGGTAATCGTGAGATTACCGCGTTTCCCGACAGAGGGGGGCCGCGATAATTATAGGTGTGAAAAAGACACCCTAGGGATTCCTCAAAAAATTACCAAACTGATGGGAAATCAAAAAATAAGGATATGAATTGAAAGAGGAGCTTAAGAGCTCTTACCTGGTGCATACGGTTGTCAAAATGGTGTCTCAGATCTCCAGATATGGTCACTTGATGTTTTTCCCTTCAATAGGTAAAATCCCTCTATGAGCAAAGATAGCCAAGTTAAAATGGTAACTTTCTATTTTTACCTCTTGCTTATATAAGTTGCACGACTATTTCTTGCTCATTATTTTCTTTAAATATATTTTTAGGTCAAATTTTTCACATTACTAATATTCTTTTCCAAGGTTTCATAAACCATTTTTGATAGGATCTTTACACTTTGTTCACACTGGCGATATATTAATGTTTTGACCTTCATTTGAGCTGACTTTATCTTTTTCCCACTCTGGATTAAAACCTGAAAAAGATTCCAAGCGCCTTTTCACACCTGTCTCGTGCTTGTTAAAATTAAGTAAATAGTGTCGAGCTTAGTCAAATTTACTCGTGCTCGTAAAATGATGAGGAAAGTATCATTTTATTCCTTTTTCGGACCGAAATGATTAAAAAATTACGAAAAAGACCATTGGAGTTCTCTTTAATCTCTTTTCAGACTCCCTCATTTCGAAAAGATCGCCAAGTGCAATTGTCTCTTTCACACTTGTAAAAGTATTTGAAAGGTTGTCTATTCGGTGATAGGAGTCTAGAATATTTACGAGAAAGGTATACCTCAATAAAATTTTGATTGGGAGAGTTCTCTCAGGAATTTTTTACACTTTTTCGGGACTGAGGGACTAAAATTATGAAAAAGTACAATTCAGAGCCTTCTTTAAGTTTTTCAGGCTCTCTAAATGTGAAAAACGACCTAGTTTTCCTTCCTTGGACTCGTTAAAATTCCACATCAAAGGGCCCACTTTGCGACGAACCCATGCTTTCTCAGGTTCGTAAAACATGTGAGATCGGACTCATCTATGAGATGAGCTATACCGAGCATCTGTTATCCTCTTCAAGCTTGTAAAACAACAAAGAGGTACTCATCCATCATGTTGGGGGAAAATGGGAAACAAGTCAAGTTTATCTTGTTGGCAGCTTGTCAGTCGTCACCTTTGTACATGGTATGCGTCTGTCCCTTGTCTACTTTTGGGTATTTATCTTTTTATGCTGAGTTATGGTCATCATATCGAGTCGTCTCTTTGGCCACAAGCCTACTCATCATGTGTTTGTTCTTTGCTATCTATAACCCCCGCTTCCAGGTTCTGCTTCATGCCGTTATATGTTCAAAGGGTTTGCGTTGCTCTGAGTCATCCACTATGTCAAGTCTTCCACTGTGTAAGTACATGTTCTCTTGTTCCATCGTTACATACTATCTCTCATTCTGATTTCATCTAAATCATTATTTCCCACCTTTGACGAGTCTATTCCTGTCGACGCCAAATCACTATCCAGGAATTAGGCTTAGGAATCAACCACTAGTACCTTGGTACCTGCATGCCTCAATGGTAGGTTTCCTCGTATTCGACAGTAAGTTTCCATCATTGACCTCTGATCGAATAATCTCTCGAGTGCTCGACAGGGTATTTTTTAAGGATTCAAATAGTATACTTAAGCGTAGTATTCTAGGCGATTATTTTGGATTGGAAAAAACATATATATAGATAAGTAGGCGAATAGTACATATGAAACATACAATTTACTTGTGAAAATTGTAAATTTTGGCGAATATTATGATAAAAAACAATTTCTATGTGAATATAGGTGATATTAGAGAATAAAAATGGCCAAATAGCAAATTTATTTTTTGAAAAAAAGCCCAAAAAATATCCAATTGACAAATTTCGCCCCTAAAAATTTCCCTGGTGCTCGACACCAACTCATCTATTCACATTTTGTTGAGATGTACTATGGATACATTGGGGATCATTGTCATCATTGTTGATTTCCCTCGCATTTGTTAACGGTTCACATCATTGACCGGTAATCAAATGGATTCTACCATGTTCGACTTCAGCACCTTGTAATCACATGGCTAGATTCGTATCATTTGGGATAGGGTAGAAGACCCTGGACACCTTTTTGTATATTGATTACGTCCAGGCTGCGATGGTGTTTCTTTGATCAGGTTTCCACCTAGTCATTACGTGGAAGACCTCACTCTTGTATTGTCACACAGATCCACTTATGTATTGGTCGTGGTTGTGTCATTATTGTCTCATGGATCTACGATTGTTCACAGTAACCATGATTTGTCTACAGTCTATATCATCTCAGTACTCATGGATCTGCAAAGTATTTGTCGGCAACCATGCTTTGAGTCAATTATTTATGAGCATGGGAATGCCTGCCTCGGTGGTATATCTGACATTTTGTTTCTGTTTCAGCTCCGCGTTGCTCCCCTCGATGCTATCTCCGCAAAGTATTTGTAAAGTCTTTCGGCCATCAGTCTCTTATGACCTCACACTTTAGGGGGCATCTGTTATACCTCAATATTACACACTAAACCCTAGTGTCGCATCCTTACACCAAGTGACCTAAAAGACACTTCCCCTTAATGATCATCTGGACACCTATAAGTGAAGTCTATTGCCTGAACACTGAAGACATCATCTCACCTGCCACGTGTCACCCAAATTGACCCAATTTGCAGGAATTATCACGCTCTGCACATCTATTGTGGCATGATAATTAGGGTTACCATGCTATGATCCTACCCTAGGGCACGATAATACCGCGTTATGCTTAGGCTCGGGGGTGCAATAATCCTGTTTTATCCTTTTTTCCATGGACTTTGGGATCTTACCTTTTGAGAGATTTTCTTGGGATCACTAGCTTTGATTCGATCCCAACCCCTCTATCTGTTTAGTAGGCCTGATCCACTAAACACTCTTTAGATCCATTTTACTATCCTTTTGGTTAACCTTCCCAAACACTATAAAGGGGAGGCCTTCCATGGGACAAAGGGAGGACTTTTGGGGCATACAACCTATGATATTGAGCCTTTTGCAGAGATAGCTAGAGGAAGGACTTGGAGATGAAGTGGGCTTGGACATCAAGCAACCTTTGTAAGAATCTTCAAGTTGTAATAAAGTTAACTTGCCTTGTTTCCCAACTCATGTGTGTTGATTGCATTTCAATTTCATGGTTTATATCTATATGGATTTGGATTCTAACTTGTGATTTAGAGATATTGGAGAATTGTATATGCTTGTTTACTGTTTGATCTCAACAGGTTCATCGCAAGGGCTTCGGGATCAGAACGACGAGCAGGACAAAAACATCAAGAGTGAAGGTGAGTCACTTTCTCTCACTCTCTTCAATACTTAAACTATGAAATACTTGTTTAATATAGGGAACAAGATCACATTTGTTTCATTTTTGTCTTAGTGTAAAGTTAGTCTTTTTTGATTTATCCTAAGAGAGTTTCTTCTTACCCATAGGAAGAAATCCCTGCAACAGTACCTGCAATCGCAAATGTAGTAGCATTGGCAGCCTTCAACAAGAAGGACATCAAGGCCAAGAGAATTATCCTTAATGAATTGAAGGACCATGTGACCCCGCATGTGACTGGTAAGGACTATGCTTATCAAATGTGGGATGATTTAACCAATTTCTACTAGAGTTCCAATGACAACTAGAAGATGGTACTAAGAGAGAAGTTGAAAAGCATCGGAATGGCCAAATCTAAAAGTGTGACATATTACCTTACTAGGATCAGTCGGGTGAGAGATGAGCTTGGAGCAGTTGGACAAAAGGTTGAGGGCAGTGAGCTCGTGTGAACAAACTTGAATGGCTTGGACAAGCCATGGGTTGTGCTTGTGGAGGCCATTGTAGCAAGAGAAAATATGCCTTCTTGGGATTGTATTTGGGATGACTTCATTCAAGAGGATACCCAGAGAGGATCTGTGTAGGGTAGTTCATCTCACAGTAAGGATGATGAAGAGAATTTGGCATTGATAGCTAAAGGGAAGAATAAGAACTCCAAGAAGGTTCCCAAGGGTGGGGCTAAGTAGCACGATGGTGATCAGAAGAAATATTTGATCAAAGTCAAGTGCTTTGCTTGCCAAGGGTTTGGGCACTATGCTGGAAAATGCCTAAAGAAGAAGAAGAAGAAGACGAAGAAGAAGAAGAAGACAACATCTTTGGTGGAGTTAAATGAGTATGCAACTATATTTGAGAGAGATTTTTCTCTTTGTGCTGGTCATTTAGAGAGAGCATCCATTACCAACACTGATGTAGAGGATGAGAGAGAGTACTGACTGTTGATTGGACATTATTTGAGTGCATCCACCACCATATTCACCTGGTACATTGATAGTGGATCTTCGAGCCATATGAAAGGTGTGCGGGATATGTTTTTAGAGTTCACTCATATAGGTTTAGATCTGGAAGTGGTGTTGGGAGATGCCATGATTGTCAGGGAAATTGGGCGGGGGAACATCACCTTTTAGAGGGAGTCCATGGAGAACATGATTTTGAGGGATGTCTTGTATGTCCCTGGGATGGAGAAGAACTTGATTTTTCCACGATCGAGGATAGGGGATTTGGATTGTACTTCCTTGATGGGCATGTGCATGTTTTTCCAAAGGGATCGGGTCCATCTACTTCTTTTGTGATTGGAGTTATATGTGGGAAACTGTACAAGCTCTTGTTTTAGCCTCTTCATGCTTTAGCACACAACAACAGTAGTGATCTATGTGAGCTATGGTATAGGAGGATGGATCACTTGAATCATCCAACTTTGAGGATGTTGAGAGATATGGTGATTGGTTTTCATGAGTTCAACATAGAGCACAATGATGTATGCAGTGGGTGTGATTTGGGAAAGTACACCAAGACTGATTTTTTGAACACTGACAATAGATCAACATGAGTACTTGATTTGATACACTCTGACTTATGTGGTACTATGTCTTTTGTTTTGTTGACTAGTTTTGAGTACTATGTTACATTCATTGATGATTTTTCCAAGAAGATTTGGATTTACTTTTTGAAGAGAAAGAAGTTAGATGAGGTATTGTAGAGGTTCCAAGAGTTCAAAGTTATTGCGGAGAACCAAATAGGGAGGAGGATTTGGGTGCTGAGATAAGATAATGGGGGTGAGTATACCTCCAATTCTTTCGATGAGTTTTATGCATAGGAGGGAATCAAGAGACAATTAACAGTACCATACACCCCAGAGAATAATGGTGTTGTAGAGAGAAAGAACAGGGCCATTGTGGGAGCAGCGAGAGTGATGATTCATTATTAGAGTTTGCCTTTCTTTATTTGGGCTAAGGCTTGTAGTACTATTGTATACATTTAGAATAAGAGCCCTCACAGATACTTGGGGTGCATCACTCTTGAGGAGGATTTTTTCAGGGAAGAAGCCTGAGATTGGCCATTTTCATATATTTGGTTGTTTGACTTACTCTCATGTACCTTCAGAGAATAGGACAAAGTTGGAGCCTATGATAGAAAAGGGTATTTTTGTGGGGTATGATGATACTTTGAAGTCCTTCTGCATATATCTTCATTTACATAGGAAAGTTTTTGTGAGGAGGGAGGTGATATTTGTGGAGGAGTGAGGCATTAGGAAGTCTCGGGAGTTAGAGCAGGGGGAGAAACAAGTTTCCACACCTTAGGTGAACACACAAAGTACAACTTCATAGAGTGTAGGGTCACATGTATCAGGGGTAACTGGTCCCTAGGTTACAGTTGCTTCAGGTTCAAGGACACAGTCCATAGGTTCATATTTTTTAGGTTATAGGTTCACTAGCTCTAGTTTATGATTGACATGGTTCACTAGTTACTAGTTCACTAGCTACTAGTTCAGAGGTTTCTGGGTCACCAGCCACAAGTAGCACTACTCCTGAGTCTCAATATTCAGAGGATGATACACCAATATGCAAGGAGTCTTCAGGGAAGAGGAATCCCAAGTGGCTTAAGGACACCATGAAAGAAGCTAAGTCATTTGGAGATCCCAAGAAACTTGTATGAGAGATTAGGATGCCAGAAAGATATGGTATGGATTTGGTGACTAGTCTTCATGATTTAGAGCCTTCCACTTTTGAGGAGGCATCCCAACATCACGTGTGGAGATATTACATGATGGAAGAGTATCATTCCATCATGAAGAATGATGTTTGAGAGATTGTACCAAGACCAGAGGGGAAGTCAATTGTGGCTTCTTGATGGCTTTACAAGATCAAGCATGCAGCAGATGGAAGTGTGGAGAATTACAAAGATCATTTTGTGGCATGAGGGTTCTCACAGGTAGAGGGAGTAGCTTATGATGAGACCTTTGCACCAATTGCTTGTTACTCTTTGATCAAAGAAGTGATATCCATAGAAGCAGAGATGGGATGGAATATCCACCAGATTGATGTGAAGACCACATTTCTCAATGGGCTTATACATGAGGTGTATGTTAAGCAACCACAAGGATTTGAGATTCACAGAAGAGAGTCTCATGTTTGTAGGATGAATAAATCCTTGTATGGATTGAAGAAGGATACTAGAGCTTGGTACTCTAGGATATATTATTACTTGCTACAGATGGGATTTCAGGAGAGTGAGGCAAATCCAACCTTTACTACATTGTGGTTGGTGATGATCCGCTCATTCTTATGCTCTATGTGGATGAATTGTTTATTACAGGTTCATAGAGACTCATTGTAGTGTGAAAGTGAGATATTGCTTCAAAGTATGAGATGAAGGACATTGGGATGATGCGCTATTTTCTTGGATTGGAGGCTTGGCAGGAGACTGGACATATTTTCCTATGGTAGGGAAAGTACACAATGGACATCTTGAAGAGATTTAGGATGGAGGATTGCAGTCTAATGGACACATCGATGATCACTAACTAGAATAGTTGGTGGATCCAAATTTGTATCATCATCTCATTGTCTCGTCGATGTATTTGGTCAACACTAGGCCAGATCTTTGTTTTGCAGTGAACACTCTTAGTTAGTACATGGTTGAGCCAAGGAGAGTGCATCGAGTAGCTGTAAAACACGTTCTTAGGTATCTAGTAGGTACGATGGATTATGGTTTGTATTATAGGAGGATGGATAATGTTATATTGATTGGCTACATGGACTCAGATTGGGTAAGATGTGTGACAAACTAAAAGAGCACTTCTGGGTGTTGTTTCAGTTTAGGATCGGCAGCAGTGTCATGGTTTAGTCAGAAGCAAAAGTTAGTTGCATTGAGTTTTGTAGAGGTGGAGTACATGGCAATTAGTCAGGCTAGTTGTAAGGCCTTGTGGCTTCGAAATTTGTTGGTGGGTTTATTTGGCCAGGATCTAAGGCCTACGATTATATACTGTGACAATCAGAGTTGCATACAACTCTATGAGAATCTAGTATTCCATGACATGTCAAAGCACATTGAGATTAGGTACCACTTCATCTGAATCTATGTCTAGAGATGAGCTGTAGAGTTGCAGTACATTTCCATTGATGAGTAAGTTGCAGATCTTCTGATGAAATATTTGGGGAAGGGAAATTTTGTCTTCTTCAGAGACAAGTTGGGAGTGGTGCAGAACACCTTCCTCGGTAAGAGGGAGTGTTGATTTTGTACCTAAGAAAGTGTTTCTCTAGTGATTTTGTGCCTAAGTCACTAAAAGGGGAAAAGTGACATGACCCTTGCATTAATTACATGAGATGTGTCATTGATTCACCTTAGAGTCATAAAGTGAGTTTTTGATAAATTTAAGTGGAAGTTGAAAGAAACTAATTATTTATGGAGAGAAAGTGAGTTCATCTCATCCATTGATCTTATTTCACTAGAATCAATGTGGGCCGTTAATCTAGTGAATTTTCAACTACCCTCATGAGGAAAGCAAAAAGGATTGGGAAAATCAAATATGCATTCATTCCTTCCATGAGTATTTGGAAAGCAACTCGGCTTGAGAAGAGAAGAGGAGAAGAGAGAGAGAGAGAGAAGAACTTTGGCATGATTTCCAACGAGGTTCAAATAGTAGCAGGCAAAGAGATTATGACATGCACTTCAAGGACCGTACATCAGCAATGAGAGGCACAAAAATTGAGGAGGGCACACTTAGTTCGAGAAGGGATCTGAAGCACACATTTATAGGTAGGATCAATTTTCTATATAGGCCATACACCAAAATTAATTGCAGTCCTTACATCCTACATGATGCACACATTTCGAGGTCGGGTTAGACACACAAATCGAGGAGAATAACTGCTGTTACAGTGGGCACATCAACTAAGGAGAGAGACAAATATTGGCATGAATTTTGAGGAGTGTTTTGGCTGTGAGTAGACATTCCATATAGACTGAGAAGGGAACAATTTTCAATGTGGTCAATGCACATAAAACAAGGCATCTACAACACTATTTTCAAGGATAGGAAATTTGTCTTCGATTGGTTTAGATAAGTTGTACTTGTTGAGTTATATTACCTCCGTACTTTAATTTTAGAAGAAGAAATAATAAGAATCACTCTCTCTCATAGGTTTTCCCCCATGGGGGTTTTTCCTGGGGCATTGCCCAAAAATTAGAGTCTGAAATTTTTATATGTGTGACTGATTTTTATTTATGCTCATTAAACTTGTAACTTTTCCATAATGTTTCAAGCTACAGAATTGTTTATGAGTGAAAAATTCATTTGTAGCAGTCATTACATGAATGGGGTTGGGCATTAAATTGATTTTATGAAATAAACTTGAAACCGGGTTGGGAAAGTAGTGAATTTTTACAGTCGTTCCTTTATAATCTCTAGATCTAAAAAAATCCCTTGAAGTGAGGAGGATCTAGTCCACAAATAAGGGTCGTTGGTTCTAACCATTTCCACAAAATCTGTAACGTCCCATAGTTTAGTTGTTGTTCCAGTTGAGTTGACCATGGCCTCGTTAACCATTCATTCAATCATTTAGTCAAATACTTAGTCGAGCCTCCATTTGACTGCTCTCCTAGTCAACTGATGACCTTCGACTAGATATCTCCAGAACATCCATAGGTGTGATGAACTTGCATAACCTTAGGTTCCAATACCCCCCTATCAACATAACGCTCTGGAGATTTAGGAGGTGAAATTATGTTTTCTGAACACCCCCCATAATTGCATCTAACTGAATCACACACATAACCCAAAGTTTCATAAACTTAGCTTATGGTAAAGGATTCGTAAAGATATCAGTAATTTGATCATCAGTTCTACACTAAATAAGAGATAGAACATTGTATTGTACCATCTGAATCAAATAGTGAACATGAATTTCAACATGCTTCATTTTTCTATGAGCAAAAATATTATCAACAACCTGTATATTGTACTTTGATTGTCACAATGGATAACAGTTGAGGCCTAAACAGGGACACAAAGCTCTTCTAAAAGCCGATAGATCCAAACTACCTTTGTACCTTCATTGACAACGCCACGATATTATGCTTCTATATTTGAAAGAGATACTACCTTATGTTTATTATACAACTAGACCAAGGGTCCAGAGCTCAGTCAAAACACATATCCAAAAGTGTACTTTCGGTCCTCAATGTCACCTCCCTAGTCAGAATCAATGAACTTGACTAGCATTTCTGTACTGCAACAATACTTAATACCATACTGATAAGTTCCTTTTTAATATTGCAAATAATTCTCTTTGCAACTTTTCAATGGATTTCTCAATGATCCTGCATGAACCAAGAAACCACACTAACAACAAAAGAGATATTTGGGCAATTGTGGGTTAAGTAAATCAAACTATCGACCAATTGTCGAAAAAGAGTGGCATCAAATCACGGACCGTCACATTCCTTCAACAACTTTATGCCTAACTGATAAGGTGTAGCACAAGACTTACAATTGTCCATTTTGAATCATTTCAAAAGATCCAAGGCATATTTAGGTTGAGAAAGAAAGATACCATCATCCATTTGCAAAATTTGAAGACGCCGAAAGAAATGTAACAGACCAAGATCAGTCATTTCAAAGGTATTGGCAAGTTGTTTCTTCAAACCCAAAATGAGATTGACATTAGTTCTAGTTATGACTAAATCATCAACATGCAATGATACAATCAAGGTATCACCATGAACCTATAATACATAAATACTATGGTTATATTCACAATGTTTGAAGCCAATATTTACAAAGAAATGATTAATCTTCTTATACCAAACACGAGGTGCTTGTATCAAACCATACAATGAATTCTTTAGTTGATTAACAAGATCGAAATCTGTCACAAAACTAGGAGGTTGTTCCACATAAATATCTCTAGAGAAATCTCCAAGAATAAATACATTTCTAACATCCATTTCATGAAGTTCCCATCCAAAATGAGCAGTGAGGTAAAGAATCAATCGAACATAACTCATCTTTGCAACATGGGAAAAATTTTCAGTGTAGTTGATGCCTTCTTGCTGAGAGAAGTCCTTGGATACCAAACAAGCCTTGTGACATTCAATAATGCCATCGGAAGTAAAGTTGGTCTTATATACCCATCGACACTTCACAACATTCTTTCCTTGTGGTCGAGGAACAAGTTCCCAAGTCTGATTCTTTTTCAAGAAATCAATTTCAGTAGTCATAGAATTTTCCCATTTAGGAACTCCCTGAGCATCAGCATAGGTGTCATGATGATATTTCAAGAACACGTGCCATTAGTGCAAAACCACCATGTTGTTTTTGACTACGGGTTTGTTGACCAATACTAGCGTCTTCAACATAAGGTCCAACAACTCCAATTGTTTTAGCAGTCCACTGAGGTAGACAAGTCGACAAAGATTCAGGTCTAGCATTGTCAGTCAAATGAGTCCATGTGTCGACATTCCCAATCAAGGTAGACCAACTAATAGTCGACTTAGGAGTAGAATTCGTCGATCCGGTTGGGACACCAAAGAAGGGAACAATCGATCTAGATTCTTCAGTAATATCAAAAAGATCACTATGCAATAGACCATAAGAGGAATTCAACAACTTGTTACCTAAAATCTTCTCATCAAAGATCACATTTCTGCTCAAAATGATCTATTGTTTGACAGGTTCAAACAATCGATAGGATTTTGATTCATTAGAATAGGCCATCATGATGCAAGCATGACTCTTTTCATCCCATTTATTCATGTAGTTATCACTTATATGTTCCCAAGAAACACGTCTAAAGGTTCTGAGGTGTCCAATAGAGGGTTTTCTTCTGTTCCACTTCTCAAGTGGAGTCACGTTGGTGATAGATCTATCTGAAACAAGGTTTAGGAGATAGTTTGAACAATAAACAACTTTTGCCAAAATTTTAGTTGGAAGATCTTTTGGTTGCAGTAGGCATTGTGCCATTTCTACCGAAGTTCGATTCTTCCTCTCCGCGACTCCATTCTTCTTAGGGTGTGAGGGATACATCTATGCCAATAAATGCCATTTTGCAAGAGATATTCTTCAAGCTGTCGATTCACATATTCTCCACCATTGAGATAGATCATAATATTTAGGGAAAAGTTCAGAATTGAAGATCAATATTAAATAATTGATCACATGTCGAATCTCAAATATTTCAAGGACAAGGAGTTCTAATGACCGTAGAAATTAAAAATAAAGATATTTACATGTTTGTAGGACATAGTCCATAATATTTTTATATATGTCATATTGCCTTTAATGAATCTAATTGATGGTTGGAGTGGTCATTGTGCTTGGAAAGGGAGAAAGAGAGCAAGTCTATGGTATCCAAATAGAGAGGAGGTTGGTTCCTCTACTTGTCTTGGATACAAAAGACAGGAACATAATAAAAAAATTGTTGTATATGGAGAGAGTTGATCCTTATTGATTCCTAAATAAGGAGAGGGAGGGAGTCGATCCTTATAATGAATATGGAAAGCCAAATAAGGGATTATGGTAGTGGTGGAAGCACATTGATACCATTTGATGCAATTGTGGCAATGGTGGAAGCACGCTGACACCATTTGATACAAAATAAGATGATGGAAATCAAATACGATATTATTCAAATGTTAAAAACATACATTCTACATGATAGCATCACTTCCTTATAGACATCATCACTTCCTTATAGATGTACTTACAAAATAATTATAATTTGGTGTGACCATGTCTCCTTTTTATTTAATATATAGGAAATAAATTCTTAATGACTAATCCCTAGCAACACTAATAATTAACAACATTATCATTGTGCTTCTCCACTTCACCTTGTTTCCAATTGTGCATTGTCTCTGTACCTTCTCTTTTTTTCAATTGGAAATATGCCAACACCTGCTATTCTGGAGAATCAAGGTATGGCCACTCAATCATTACATAGGGGCTCAACAAGAGCATCATGTCACTTACAAGAATTGAACCTGGGTAGGGAGGGTAACAATAATTCCTCCCAACCACCCAAGCTACAATTATCAAAACATGTACAATTTAAGTTTAAATTAAATTTAATACTTCCCACCACGTTAAATGAAAAAGTAAGAAAGTAATTACTATAAAGTATTCTAGTGTGCTTTATTTTCTTTCCCTTTTATTATATTGTATTTACTCTAATTTCATGCTACCAAGGCGTATATATATTCCTTATAAAAGATAATTTAAGTGATATTTTAAACGAAAATAAGAATAGATATTTTACCTATAAAAGTCATACAACATACATAATAAAAAAATTTCAATTCAAAATCCCGTCTTTTTCAATTGGAAACTAAGAACATTAAACGAAATCTCCATAAAGGTGTTTATTCAATACCTTGTTCATGTGGGATGAGGTATATAAGTGAGACAAGCCGCTCCATAAAAGCCAGGATAAAAGAACACATGACAGGCATAAAGCATGGGAGAACCAAACAATCTGCTGTAGCTGAATCAAAAAAATAAATTGTTATAAAAAAAAAAATGGTTAAAAAAATTCAAAAAATTCAAAAAAATCAAAATGAAAACATTTAAATTTTTTAAAGAAAAGTGTTTTTTTAATTATAACAAAATTGAAAAATAAACAAAATAAACAAAAAAGAATGACTAAAAAAACTATTTTTTTAAATTTATAAAAGAAAAATAAAAAAATATAAAATAAAAACAAATTTAATTTTTTTTATCAATTTATAAAAAAATGAAAAAAAATTGAAATATAAAAGAAAACAAATCCTACCGTTTGCTCTCCCCCTTCTCCCTCTCGCCCCTTCCCTCCCTCGCCCCCCTCCTCCCTCTCTCCCTCCCCCACTCCGCCTCCCTCTTCATCCTCTCCCCCCTTCCTTGCCTCTCCCCTCGATCCCCCTCCCTCTCCCCTCCTCCCTCTTCCCCCCTCCCCCTCCGCCCACAATTCTCAGAATCACAAGCGGAGGGGGAGGGGTGACATGATTTTGAGTATTGCGGGTGGAGGGGGAGGGAAGGAGGGGGAGGGGGAGGGAGCAAACGAGGGGGGGGAGCGAGTGGGAAGGGTGGGGATGGGGGACCAGGGGAGGGAAGAGGGGGGAGAGGGGGAGGGAAGGGGGGAGGGGTACATGTAAGGGTAGGGTAGGGCTTGTTTTTTTATTTTATTTTAATAATATGAAATTTATAAATTTTATAAAATTTAAAAATTTAAATTTATAATTAAAATTTTGTTATAATTTTTTTTTAAATTATATTTTGTTTTTTTTTTTCTTTTATTTTGTTTAAAAGTTTTTTCAATTTATTTTAATTTTTGTTTCAAAAAGTTTTTAATAAACTTTAAAATGTTTAAAAATAATTTAGTTTTTTTGATTTTTTTTAAAAATTTTTGTTTCATTTTGAATATTATTTTTTACGATTTTCATTTTATTTTTAATCTTTTTAAATTTTTTATAATGATGTAAATGTTTTTTGATTTTTTTTTCTAAAATTTTAGTTTCTTAAATTTATTGTTTTTAAATTTTAGCCTTGAATAAAAACGAGGATGATTTTAGGAAATCTATTTTTCAATTTAGGGGTTGATTTAAGGTTTTGATTACAATAACACCCCTTGGGGTTACCAAAAAGTTGTAATTTTAGCCCCCCAAAAAGGATGATACCAATATCATCCCTTTTCATTTTGGGGTTGTTATTTGGTGTTTTTGACACAAACATACAAATATTAATGATTAGAGTTCTCGTTTTATTGTATTTTGTGTTTACTCTATTACATGTGGATTGTATAATCTTAACAACTTATATCTATAATTTCAATAATTCCTATTTTTAATTATATTTTGAAAAAAATGATAAAAATATGACAAAAAAATTCAAATCATAACATATTTAAACTACCACATTCCCTTTATATTTCATAATTAAACATTTTATCTTTTAATAAATAGTTTCTTTTCATAGTTAAACATTTTATCCTTTAATAAATAGTTTCTTTGCATTTAATAAATAGTTTCTTTTCATAATTAAACATTTTTTTTCCATTGATAGGTTTTTCATCTTAATTATTTAAAAAAATTGATTCGTACTTTCTTTTCATTCTCTTTATTCAGCTAATCTTCTTCAACCTTTGAGTTGGTTTTAATTATTGTTGGTAAAAAATTATTATTTCATTACATTTATTTTATTTATCATTAGTATTAATTTGTGTTTAGTTTCTTTTATTTCATTTTATTTTTATTTTTTTAATGGTTAACTTTCACCTTAAGCCAATAAAATTTGATGGCTCTCTCTTTTCTATATTTCAAACTTGGTTTATATTGCTTAATGATGTGTGGAGTATCTATTAAAAATAACATTTCAAATTTAGAAGATTTGAAATTCTAAAAGAAATTACTTAACATATCGTTTGAAAGAGATAATAGTATAATAGAGAGTTGGATTGAAAATTGACGCAGGTTTGGGTTGTGATGTGATCTTCAAATATAAGAAATAAATTCCTAGATGGGGTGGCATCACGATGAGTTAGGGGTATTGATAATGATGTGTGATATGGAGGAAGTGTCGGCTTCTATGTGGCATTCATCACTCTCCATTCCCAAGTATAGGAACATACAATACCATCTGTGTCATTCAATGTGAGTTAATGGAGGAGAGAGGGTTGGAGGTGATGGCCACCAAGCCACTTGTTAATGGAGGGAGGGCTCCATTTGGGCCTTTGTCTCCTAGCTTCCCAAGCTTGGACGATAGCTTCTTGACTCAGAGCATCCTGAGCGCTGGTCTGCAACCTGTGCTCAGGTGCAGAGGTGGTGGTGGAGATTTGAAGATGTTGTGTGAACGTCACCAAGCTCCGAGTCGGTGAGGCCATTCCTGTCATGTTAATTTTTGAGCATCAATTCAATATACTCTAGGATCTTTACTGAGAGAATAACATGTACAGCATATCAATCACAAGAAGCAAACAAAAGAGACAATAAACACACAAAGTTTCCTTGGGGAAAACCATAAAGGTGAAAAACCCCAATAACTTCCTCAGAGATAGATAGAGCAATGATACAAAACCCAAGCATAAGAGATAGTCTCCTAGCAACAGCTTCTCCTCCTCCACTAATGCGCCACTCTCCAATGAGTGTATAAGTAAGAAAGTGAATGATCAAATACAGTGCCTCCCGCACTCTATTTATACTTGACTTGACTTTCCTAATAACCTTACTACGTCGGCCTCAACATAACCACTTAACATAATGCTGATAGGGCCGACCCCCAATAGGGTGGTCTAATAACCCTTTCACCCACATGAATTATACAGGTCCGACCCCATGAAGGTGGTCTAATAACCCATGAAGTATAAGTTACGACACTTACAATATAAACGACGACATTTCTGTATAGGGGAATAATAACATCTCTATAGGAATACAATATACATATGTGAAATACATTCTGAAGTTACAAATACATCAACACTCCCTCTTAACTAGGAAGGTATTTCTTGACATAGATCTTCTAGCACAAGTCTTCTTCTTTGGATCATCATCATTGGATCATCGTCATTGAATCATCGTCATTGAATCATCGTCATTGTCATTGCTGCTGCTATCTCAATCAATCTCAAATCTACTCGTCATAGGAAGTTCTACAGAGCCAACCCTTTTTCATGCTGGATGTAGGCCTACCACCTGTAGGTCTTCATCATCTACAGAGCCAACCCTTTTTCATGATGGATGTATCACATCTACAGAGCCAGCCCTTTTTCATGATGGATGTATCACATCTACAGAGCTAGCCCTTTTTCATGCTGGATGTAGGCCTAGCCTCCATGTAGGCCTTCATCATCTTTGTGAGCAAGCCATCAAGTAAGTACACCTCAGGATTGATTACACTGCCTCTGCAAAACCTGCAAGATCTCCCAGGACTGATTACACTACCTCTGCAAAACCTGCAAGAGCATCTCAGGACCAATTATATGCCTCTGTAAAAGCTGTGTACCATACTATCACCTCATCATCTTCAGATCACCTCATAGTCCACGGAGCACAACCCAGATGCACATCACACAACACTTATATTCACCGGCATGGGAAGACACACTTCAACCATCCGTGAAAGGCTCAACAATTATATCTACGCCATGGGAAGACACACTTCAACCATGCGAGAATGACATCGCAGTTATATCCATAGCCATGGGAAGACACACTTCAACCATCCGTGAAAGGCTCAACAATTATATCTACGCCATGGGAAGACACACTTCAACCATGCGAGAATGACATCGCAGTTATATCCATAGCCATGGGAAGACACACTTCAACCATGCTCGAATTGAACAACTCTTACATCAACGACCATGGGAAGACACACTTCAACCATGTCAGAATGGCCCCAGCCCTTATATCTCAGCCACGGGAAGACACACTTCAACCATGCTAGAATGGCTCATGTGCATCTGTGTCTTTGGACTCATCACTTCCCCTTGGAAGGAATATCGATTTGAAGTACACCAAGTCTCTCTCTGAAGTACTCAAACTTCACCTTGGCCAGCGGCTTGGTCAACACATCGGCTATCTGCTCGTCCGTTGCAACATACAGGAGCTTCACTGCTCCTCTCTGCACCATATCCCTGATATAGTGATATTTGATCTCGATGTGCTTCGACCTGTCGTGGAACACCGGGTTCTCATACAGCTTCACACAACTTTGGTTGTCACAAAAGATGCCAGTAGCACCCAACGGGAGATCAAATAACTCAGACAGTAGCTTCCTAAGCCATACTGTCTCACAACTAGCTGAGCAAGCTGCAACATACTTTGCCTTGACTGTACTCAGTGCTGTGTAGGACTGCTTCCTGCTGAACCAAGAGATCACACCTGATCCCATACTAAACCAACACCCAAAAGTGCTCTTCCTATCTGCAGCACTGCCTGCCTAGTCCGAATCAACATAACCCTACAGGTTAAACTTTTGATTCGCATCATACTTGAGCCCATAATCAATTGTACCCTTCAGGTACCTCAGAATATGCTTTACAGCAACTAGGTGAACACCTCTGGGATCCGTCAAGAACTGGCTCAATGTGTTCACCGCAAAGCAAATATATGGTCTCGTGTTCGTCAGGTACATCAAGGACCCAATCATCTGACGATACCAGTGACATCAACTGGATCAGATGAAGCATCACACATAAGCTTTAGGTTCGATGCCATAGGTGTGGCCATGGCCTTGAAGTCCATCATCCCGAACCTCTTCAGGATCTCTTCTACATTCTTCCCTTGTCCAAGGAAGATTCCATCTGTGCTCTGCCACACCTCCATACCTAGAAAGCAGTGCATCATACCCAAGTCCTTCATCTCGAACTCGGCAGCAAGCTTCCTCTTCGTATCGACAATCAATCTATCCTCACCTGTAACAAATAGGTCATCCACATACAGAATTAGTATCACTGGATTACCTTCCTCAACCTTGTAGTAAAGGTTGGAGTCCGCTTTACTTTTAGTAAAGCCCAAACTGGATAGGAATCCATCTATCCTGCTGTACCAGGTCCTGGGTGCCTGTTTCAAACGATACAGGGCTTTCTTTAGTTTGCACACCTGAGTCCCTTTGTCATGTGTCTCAAACCCGAGTGGCTACTCCACATACACTTTCCTCTTCGACTACACCATTCAAGAAAGCTGTCTTAACATCCATCTAGTGTATCTTCCACTTCATCACTGTAGCCAGAGCAAGTACTGTTCTGATGGAAGTGTACCTGGCTACAGGAGCAAAAATCACGAGCCACAACCTAGCCTTGTATTTCTCTATGCTGCCATCTGTAGCATCCTTGATCTTATAGATCCACTTGGAAGTTACAACAGACTTCCCTTAAGGTCTTGGGACCACATCCCAAACATCATTCTTCATGATCAACTGGTATTCCTTGACCATGGCATCCTTCCATTACTACATCCTGAATCCTGGGAACATCAGATTCTTCAATATCTTCAATAGATAGTTTTCTTGAACTTCGTTGCTGGAACAAATGTTGTAGTCCTTCTTTTGTAGGTGATTGTACACGATCTTTCCTACAAGACAAGTTAAATAGCATGATTAGAAACATCTCATAGTTTTCAGAACAAATAATTACACATAAAGAAATATGTCATACAGTCATGCAATTAATTTAGCCAATGCTTCAATAGAACATTTATCCATATCCCATAACTTTCTAGATGCCTTCCAATCTCTACCAGAACATTGTTAAGAGTGTGCACAACTCCCAACATGTCAACAAAGAGGTTTCATTCTAGATAAGTAGCAATGGAATGTTGTACAGTGCCATAGGCCACTTACCCATTACATGCATATTAGTAGTATAATGTTCATTAATGCAATTATTCTAATATGCATAGTACACAACCTAAGTATATGAACATAAGTATATACATCATTGAACAATATTATTTGAACAATCAAATATACAAGAAATGACAATTCAAATACTTATCTTTGTTTGTTTGTTGGGTGGACTCCCTCTCAATATTTTCTTCCTTACAGGAACTACTGGAGTGTGATCCCTCTTGATATTTGCTTCCTGGATTACCTGTCCTTGAACTTATATCCATCCTCGATCACTATGCATGCTTACTAGTATCATCATTGTGTTATACTCGAGATCTCATACATAATCATACATTCATTAGTATAATCTTAATACTATCAAAACACAATAATCTTAAACATGTATAGTCATGAACATTTCAAACACAAATAATAAACATTAGTATGCAAGGTTTTAGGGAGTACTTCTTTTACTTATGCATATTCTTATTTGACCATAGGACTCTTCTGGTTAGTCATATCATCAATCAAAGTAAGAAACATAATATGCATAAACCCTAGATTACTCAAACTTATAACTTCATGAATAATCATTATCAATCATACAAAAGTATAAGATCCTTACATAGGGTAGGATTCTATCTTGATATAGGAAAAACATACCCGGTCATCATATTTGCTAGTTATGTCTAGCAATGTTTTTCTTGTTCTCTCCAATGACCTGCATAACTCATAAGTTAACCATTGTAGAACCAAGTTAAACATACCTCTATGTGATCCATGGCTATGGATGAGTCTTTGTCTTCATGTCACTATGGTCTTGATCTAGGACTTGATTTGTACCTTCATGTTAGCGAATAGCATTCTCCTCATACAACACCACAGTGCATTAGTACAATCATAATACAATCATAAGTTTCATATCCCTAATCAATGAATGTCTTCTATCATGCATTCATACTTTTACTAAGGTGATAGGACAAGTCTAAAATTAAACAAGATTGTTACTAAACTCAATAACATGAATACAATCATATTATAAACTTAATCATGAACATATTTCAAAACATACCTGTAAGTCATACCTACTAGATTGCTTGTAGTAGTTTGTTGTCGTTGTTCCTTTTGTTCTTAGGACAATCTGAGGAAAAGTGTCCTCTCCTTGGTATGTGCTATGAGAGCTTGATATTCATTCCCCATCTTTTCTTCTCGAGCTATAATCCGAGCTTCTTCCTGTGAGCATTCTTCTCACAGCTTGCTGAAAGAGATAAGTTTCTTCCTAGCACAAATTCCTTGGATGAAGGAATCCCATGACCTAGGAATGCCATTAGGAGTGGTCATTACCACTTCTCCATTCTCTACAGCTTCAAGTTGTTCTTTTATCTGGGAGACCTTGGAAGAGTAAGACTGCATGGTCTTTGCATTCTGGATCTGGATGTTCTTTAGTTGATTCCTTAATGTCATCTTCCGATTTATGTTCTTCCCTTCAAATAGCTTGGTCATGGAATCAAACATCTCCTTAGGTGTTTAGGATTAGCCCAATCCACTTGATTTGCTGAAAACTGGATCTGGAGCTGGATTAGGGTTTGTCAGAGAAACCCTAAAAAGTCAAACTTTGAATTTCAAACTTTTGAAAGGATAGAAAGATGCACCTTGATGAGATGATCAAGCTAGTATACTCAGAATTTGAAAACTGCAAAGTTTCACCCCTCAAATTTGCTTTTCAGATTTACGGATTCACTAGGGAGGACCCTGAATTAGCGTTTGATTTTCCCGGAGCTTCACCCATCCAAAAAGTTCGATCTTGGTCTCTAAAATTTGATTTTTCAAAGGAGCTTCCAGCCATGGTCTCAGATTTCATAAATTCCAACTTTTTCAGAAACCCTAATTTCTGGCTTCACTAGACAGGACCCCAAACTAGGGTTTGATTTTCCCAGAGCTTCACCCAACCAAAAAGTTCGATCCAAATATCTAAACTTCGATTTTTCCAAGGATATTCCAACCATGGTCTTAGATTTAAGAAATTCCAACTTTTGCAGAAACCCTAGTTTCTGGCTTCACTTGACAAGACCCCAAACTAGGGTTTGATTTTCCCGGAGCTTCACCCAACCAAAAAATTCGATCCAAAGCTCTAAAATTTGATTTTTCGAAGGAGCTTCCAGCCATGGTCTTGTAAAATTAGTCACAACAGATCTAATGAACAAGTAAATCAATCACAATAGATGAAACTCAGAAAAATGGTGTAAAACTGTGCAAAGCATGCATTGGTGCTCAATATCCCAATGAGGGTGAATAATTACAATAAAATACAGTAACAATGACTGAGAAATTCGAATTTTCTAAGGAGGTCATTCGAATCATTGAATGGAGTAGCTTGAATCCAACTAGGAGTCCTCATCATCAATCAGTGGTGGTCATCAATGCACAAGAACTAGTCATCCAGGTGTCAATCTGAGTCTAACTGAGTGTAACATGTGTAACTGAAGTGTGTAGCACTGATATAGGGAAGTGGGCTCAGTGGAGGGCGCATGGGAGGCTAACTGAAGTCAGAACAAGTCATCTAGTCAATCTGGAGGTCCAACGGAGTGAAACAGTCAGTCGGGAGTGAAACTAGCCTCAAATCAGGGAGAATCGAAGCTAACTGAGTGTAATTGAAGTGGAATTGCAGTGGTAGGTGAAGAAGTGTGCCCTTCTCTGGTAGTAGGTGAGAAGTGGGCGCCTTCATGACTAGGAGGGATAAAGAACTGATGCAAGAAGCTCCTGGGTGCTAGAATAAGGTGGCTAAGGTGCTAGAGGCATTAACCTGGTGACTAGGATGCATGCAAAGTGCATGAAAACCCTAGAATTTGCATGCAAACCCTAATTGAATGCAAGATCCTGAAAAAGATGATGTGGATATCCAAACAACCCTCCTCAAGATAGACTATGATGTGCAAAAAATAATGTGGGGCCCTGGTAACTAAGACCAAAGGTCACCCCAATACAATAATCCAAAAAATGCTGAAAATAAACTAAGCGAGGAAAGAGGGAAAACCCAGTGGGAAGAAAGCCCCCCCTCAAGCTAAAGCATAATAATGGATCAATCTGTCTCCACCATGGTGGAACTCACCCCCAACAGTGAATGGGCGTAAGATAGCTTCTTCTCAGTGAATCTCTTGGTGAAGATGTCTGCAATTTGCTCATCAGTAGGGCAATATTGCAGAATGATGGTGCGATCATGCACCGACTGTCGAATGTAATGCATATGAATCTCAATGTGTTTGGTCCTCTGCCACTGAACTGGATCTGTGGAGATGTTGATAGCACTTTGATTGTCACAAAATAGGACAGTTGAAGTAGTGCCACCAAAACCAAACTCGGAAAGAATACCCTGCAACCAAACTGCCTGAGTGCAGGCATTGACTGCCCCTCGATACTCTGCCTCTGCTGAAGAAAGTGCAATGGCTGCCTGCTTTTTGCTGGACCAGAAAATAGAATCATTACCAATCATGAAAACATAACCGGAAGTGGACTTCCGATCAATGCTATCACCTTCCCAATCTGAATCAGTAAAACCAATGAAATCAAGCTCAGAATCTGTAGCATAATGTATGCCAAAATGTTTCGTACCTTGCACATACTGCAAGATCCGCTTGGCTGCTCGCCAATGAATCTCATGGGGCTGCTGCATATACCTTGACACGACACTCACGGCATATGAAATATTAGGCCTTGAGTGTGTCAAATAAAGTAGTGAACCAATCAATTGTCGATACATACTGCAATCTGCAAGCGGTGTAGAATCTCCCTCCTTAAGACTGATTCCTGAGAGGAATGAGAATGGGGCTGCCTTACATTCAGCCATATTAAACTTCAATAACAGTTTGGAAGCATATTTTTGCTGAGATATAGTGATCCCATCAAAATTTTGAGCTATCTCCAAGCCCAAAAAGTGACTCAGAAAGCCCAAATCGCTCATGTCAAAAGCTAGATTTAAGGCAGTTTTTAGCTTGTTTATTGAAGTAAGAGTGCTACCAGTAATGAGAATATCATCAACATAAAGTACAATAAACAAAAAATTACCTTTAACTCACTGAACATACACATTCGGATCAGATTTGCATCTTTGGAAATTCTGAGAAAGAAGGAAGGAGTCCATCTTTGCGTACCAAGCTCTTGGGGCCTGTTTATTCAATCTGCAAACTAATGATGGATCTGATGTGTAGCCCTCTGGATGCTGCATATATACCTCTTCAGCAAGGTATCCATGTAGAAATGCACTTTTCACATCCATGTGGTGCACTTCCCAGTGCTTGGATGCGGAAATAGCCAAAACAAGGCGGATGGAATCCATCTTTGCAACCGGTGCAAAGGTCTCAATGTAGTCCACTTCTTGGACTTGGGAGAAAATTTTTTCCACCAACCTTGCTTTGTATTTGCTGATAGAGCCATCAGCAGCAACTTTTGTGCGATAGACCCATTTACACTTCACTAATTTTCTTCCAGGTGGAAGAGAAATTAGCTCCCATGTATTGTTCTTTTGAAGAGAACTGTACTCTTCATCCATGGCACTTTGCCATCTCGGATCTCGGTGGGAAGAATAGTATGATGTGGGATCTGAACCAGACATCAAATAAAAAATCTCAGGAAGTAATGGATCAGAAATAGAAAGAGCCATACCTGCTCTTTGAAAGTCTGCTCTTGTTCATCTCGGAGCAGCAGGATTTCCAAGGTTCGAACTAGCAGATTGAAGAGTGTTTTGGGCCCACTTTGGTAACTGAGGAGGATCATAATGGTCGGATTCCGAACTTGATATGTCATGATCATCATGTGCTGCTAAAATATCAAAAATATCAGAACTCATACCTTCATTATCGCTGCACGGATCTTCTTCTGGTGAAGGCGGTGAAACGACAGTCTCTTCCTCGACTAGTTGCAATTCTTGAAGTGGTTCTTCAAATTGCACACTGCGCTCTATGAATATCTTTTTAGATCTGATATCCATGAGTTTATATGCTTTTGATTCTTCCCCATATCCTATCAGTATGCACTCAATACTTTGTGGATCCAAAGCTCGTCTCTTCTTGGAAGGAATTCTAGCCCATGCAGTAGAGTAAAAAACTCTCAAATTTGACACATCCGGTTTGTGACCAAAGAATGCTTCGAAAGGAGTCATACCTTTCACGGATG
The DNA here is from genome assembly GCA_027924585.1 of Larix kaempferi. NCBI lineage: Eukaryota > Viridiplantae > Streptophyta > Pinopsida > Pinales > Pinaceae > Larix > Larix kaempferi. Next base: position 855,602 of record BSBM01000264.1, read on the forward strand.
AATGTGGAACATGGTTCTATATGTATGCAGCAACATTGATTTCTTTAGCCCAAATATTTGCAGCCAAACCTTTTGATTCAATCATGCATGTAGCCATCTCTTTCAGTGACCGATTTTTCCTTTCCGCTACACCGTTCTGCTGGGGTGTGTAGGGAACTGTATGTTGGATCTGAATTCTGCTTTGGGCACAAAGTTGCAGAAACTCGACCTTGATATATTCTCCACCATTATCAGATCTAAGAGCTTTGATCTTGCTCTCAGTGGCGGGTCTCAACAGAAGCCTTTAAATCCTTGAATTTTCTAAGCACTTCTAACTTGTTTTTGAGAAAAAATACCCATGTAAAGCGAGAAAAATCATCAATAAATGTCAAAACATACCTTGAACCATTTAATGATGTATGGGTCAGTGGACCACTGATATCATAATGTATCAACCCCAAAACTGTAGAAGCTCTGCTAGCTTTGCCGCGGTCGAATCTGTGCTCGGGGTGCTTCCCAATAATGCAACCAGTGCATATTCCCTTCAAGGAACGGAGTTGTGGAAGACTATCTACCATGGAATTGTTTGATAATAGCAGAAAATACTTATAATTAAGATGTCCAAATATTTCATGCCAAATCCTACTAACCTCATTACCATGTGTGCAAAGAGCAGTGGGCTTTGCAAGCGGAATAAAGTGTGAAAACTCATAACATTTTGCAGTGTGGTTCGCCTTTCCGACTGCAACAAGTCTTCCACTTTTGATATCAGAAATTTCAACTGTATTAGGGCTGAATGTAACTTGCTTCGGTTCACCAGTGTGTGTCATTTGATACACATAAAGAATATTTGAATCCAAGGAAGGCACATAGAGAACATTCTGAAAGCTTCCATGATCTTTATGAATTGTACCTTTGCCCTTTGAAGAAATTTTTGAGTCATCTCCCAAATAGATGGGGATGGAGCTATTTGGATGGAATGAAGAAAAAGAATCAATATTTGCAGCCATATGATTCGATGCACCCAAATCTATCAAGAGAGTGGTGGGCTTCGAAACAGTTGCCATGAGTGCTTGTCCTCTTTCATGATCATCATTCCTATCCTTCTTCCTTGCACCGTCAGGAAGAGTTATGTTGTTCTTTTCCAAAAGGAGGGCCATTTGATCTATAGTCTTCTTCATACATGAACTTTCGGGATGAAAGCCACGGTTGCAATAAGTACATTTAGATTTTTGGTTACCTTCTTTGCCCTTTTTCTTGAACTTCGAACTGGATGGTGCATCTGTCTGTTTACCTTTCTCTCTTTGCTTGTGAGGTTTGAATTTGGGCTTCTCCTTCTTTTGCTTTCCTTTACCATTCAAGATCTTGGGTCCTTGAACATATAGGGCTGAATCTTTGGAGCTTATGGAACCCATTTGGATCAACTTATCATTGTCTTTTGTGACGGACTCAATGAAGGCATTCAAGGTAGGCATCTTCCAATTTGGGGTAGTTAGCCGACCGGAATTGAAAGTAGAGACAAATACTGAATAATCTTTACCAAGCTTGCTGAGAATGGAGAGGATCAATTGCTTATCCTCTTTGATAACTCCACTGTTCTTCAACTACATGTTCAAGTTCTTGAGTTTTGTGAAGAATTCATTAATGGTCTCGAAATTCTCAGGACTAAGGGCAATCAATTCATTCTCTAATTGAAAAGACCTAAGCTCGTCCTGCTTGCCAAATAGTGTTTCAAGTTGCTCCCATATAGCTTTTGGAGTCTTCAATCGACTGAGATGGAAGTGAAGGTCTTTGGAGATGGAGAGACAAAGAAGACCATAAGCTTCATCAAGCTTGTTGTAGTGTTTGGTTCTATTTGACAAGGTGTTTGGCTCCAATTCAAGACCAAGAGTGACTCGGTAGTAACCTTTTGAACATAATATGATCTCCATATTATCTTTCCAATGAAAATAATTGAATGGGGTGAGGATAAGCATTGAAGAAGAGTATTCCATTGCTAGGAGCGAGTGCACACTGATGTAGAAATGCTTGCAAGGGAAAAGTAGCGAATGCAATTGATGGAGACAATAACCTGCAAATCACAATAAAACCAAGAACAATGAGGTCGAACAATCCACCCTTTTAGAGTTGCATCACACCTAGGATTGGAGATCAAGCAATGTTGAATGGGTCCAATGTATCAGATCCAGGATTTATGTGGAAACTCAAGCTTTTGGAGTGGTATTGGAAGTATTTTCAAGCTTTGCATGCACAGGAGCGAATGCCCTTGAGATCTTCCATGCCAAAACTTTTTGTAATTTTTGAGAAAATTCACTCAAATCCTCTTGTAAAAACACCTGTAGAAAAGAGATCTCGTCCTTGAAATGGCTTTGATACCATGTAAAATTAGTCACAACAGATCTAATGAACAAGTAAATCAATCACAATAGATGAAACTCAGAAAAATGGTGTAAAACTGTGCAAAGCATGCATCAGTGCTCAATATCCCAATGAGGGTGAATAATTACAATAAAATACAGTAACAATGACTGAGCAATTCGAATTTCCTAAGGAGGTCATTCGAATCACTGAATGGAGTAGCTTGACTCCAACTAGGAGTCCTCATCATCAATCAGTGGTGGTCATCAATGCACAAGAACTAGTCATCCAGGTGTCAATCTGAGTCTAACTGAGTGTAACATGTGTAACTGAAGTGTGTATCATTGATATAGGGAAGTGGGCTCAGTGGAGGGCGCATGGGAGGCTAACTGAAGTCAGAACAAGACATCTAGTCAATCTGGAGGTCCAACGGAGTGAAACAGTCAGTCGGGAGTGAAACTAGGCTCAAATCAGGGAGAATCGGAGCTAATTGAGTGTAAATGAAGTGGAACTACAGTGGTAGGTGAAGAAGTGCACCCTTCTCTGGTAGTAGGTGAGAAGTGGGCGCCTTCATGACTATGAGGGATAAAGAACTGATGTAAGAAGCTTCCGGGTGCTAGAATAAGGTGGCTAAGGTGCTGGAGGCATCAACCTGGTGACTAGGATGCATGCAAACCCTATAATTTGCATGAAAACCCTAATTGCATGCAAGATCCTGAAAAAGATGATGTGGATATCAGAACAGGTCTCAGATTTCAGAAATTCCACTTTTTGTGGAAACCCTAATGTTTAGGTCAAAATCTGAAAATGCTCAGAATTGAATTCTGTTTCGACAGAAGACGCGCCTTGCTGAGGAGAGTCAATCTAACCTCCTGCCTTTCAATATCTGTGGAGAGAAACCCAAAAAACAAGAAGCCCTAGATTCCGCAACTGCACAGTGTCTTCTTCTCAAGTTAGCTATGATACCATGTTAATTTTTGATAATCAATTCAACATACTCTAGGATCTTTACTGAGAGAATAACATGTACATCATATAAATCACAAGAGGCAAACACAAGAGACAATATACACATAGAGTTTCCTTGGGGAAAACCATAAAGGTAAAAAACCCCAATAGCTTCCTTAGAGATAGATAGAGCAATGATACAAAACCCAAGCATAAGAGATAGTATCCTAGCAACAGCTTCTCCTCCTCCACGAATGCGCCACTCTCCAATGAGTGTATAAGTGAGAAAGTGAATGATCAAATAGAGTGCCTCCCACACTCTATTTATACTTGAATTTCCTTTCCTAATAACCTTACTAGGTCGGCATCAACTTAACCACTTAACATAATGCTGATAGGGCTAACCCCCAATAGGTTGGTCTAATAACCCTTTAACCCACATGACTTATACAGGTCTGACCCCATGAAGGTGGTCTAATAACCCATCAAATATAAGTTACGACACTTCTGTATAGAGGAATAATAACATATCTATAGGAATACAATATACATATGTGAAATACATTCCGAAGTTACAAATACATCAACATGTCATGCACAGTGTAGTGTCCCTTTTTAATAAATTGGAAAATTTGCAATTTTGGTCAATTCGAACCTTGGACTAGTGGTGACTCAAATAATTCCAAATGGATCCTAAGTATTTCGAATTTGGTTTGAAGGTGTTTTAAGGGTATTAGGACATAAAAATGAAGCTTATGGGTGCTTGGACACTCTCAAAATACTTCTGCAACATTCATTTAAACTCAGGAGAAATTGGAGAATTTTACTAGTAAATTCGAGGTTCAAACCCCCAAGAGTAGAGGTCGCTAATGGATTCCCAAATGTAGTACGGCCCTCCCAAATTTCAGTACAGAGACATGGATTAGTTAGATGAATTCAATGGGCACCCAAATTCATCATTAATCAGTTTCTAAAGGCTGCTGCAACTCCCATAAATCAGAGATTTGTAGACATGTCTTCACATAGGGGGAAATGATAGGAAAACGCTATAACTTGCTATGAAATTTGAGAGAAATGTTCCAAGGACTTGTATAATGTATATGAAACTTCTTCAGTACATTAATGTCTCTCCATACAAAAATACAATCACAAATATTGACTGAAACAATTCGATATCAAACAACTTCAAGCTCTTACAACAAGATATAGGGGAAAATGACACCATTCATACATAGTTTGGAATTTTTACATAGTTTCACTTGGAGTTTTGATTTTAGGTTCATCTGAGCATCAAATACAGAGTGTAGACATCATATTACAAATAAATGGGGTCCCTTGGACTTCCCCAAGGAGATCAACATCTCACCATGTGGGCCCTTCCTCCAAGAGCAAGAATATGAAGAGAAAAGTGAGAGAGATGTGGGAACACGTTGAAGAAGAAATGGTCACGAGTAGCATTGTAGCTTCAACCTGTAACAAATGAATTCATGCAGCTCCAATGAAAGGTCTGAATGGCCTCTCCAATTTCCAATTAGGATGGGAATATTGCACCCTCGAAATTGGTACTAAGGCAAGAAGAATAAACATTCAACTTGCATGGACAAGCTATGCTCTCCAATTTGCAAAATGAGAAATGATCAAAATCTCCTCTCCTTGTTTGTGCTTGTCTTTTATTAGAATTCCAAGTCCTCCATGGCTCAAATAACCTCCAAAATCTTCATGCCAACTCGAGTTGGGGAGAGATTCCAATGAGTGCCACTTGTCCAACAATTCCTAGCCTCCCTCTTCCATCAATTCAAATGGGGAAGCATCTTGGCTGCCATAACTCCCTTGTGCGCCCTCTTGGAGGCTATTTTTATCCCTGACATTTCATATAGGTTAGATGTCAGCAATTAGGTCTGATCCTTGTCATAAGTGTCATAGCATATTCATCATTGTTGTCATAGAAGCTAGGGAATCTAGCCCCAAGTGTCACGATACCTCTAAGACGCATCTTCCTCTTCAATGAGAGTTAATCTTCCACTCAAATTCGACCCTCATTGAGTCATGCCAAGTATACTTCCCTTCTAACTCCCCCAAGAACGTTAGACTCCACCTTGGATTCGAATGTGTGAGAGTAGGATACCATGTTCCATGGAGAATCTTGCTTTGTGTGGGTCCCACACCACCAATGTGCCCTCATGAGCAAGTGCCACCTTATTTTCCTATTATAAATATTTATTTAGCCCCTTTTAATATATTTTGGTCAAGTTAATGTCTATTTTGGGTTTTATAGCTCCCTTATTCCAAATCTAGACGTTTCCACCCCAACCTAGGGAACTAGTAGATTGGTAGAATTTTCCCTTCTAGTAATTTATTTGGATGGGGACATTACACACAAAATCCGGAGATAAGTGGGATTGACATATCTCGACACTTGGCCTCCATGATAGACACGTTGTTGTATATTAGGAACGACATTCGTGATATGGATGAAGATGCGCAAGACATGATACAAGTGCTCGGTCACCGGGTTCAAGTGATGATAGAGTGGTGTGTAGATATCGCAGAGCTCTTCCACCTCCCCTCTCCACTTCTTGTGGTGGCCGTGGAGCATGAGGTGGTGAATTCTGCACATGAAGTGGAGGTGGAGAACAAGCTTTACCAAACCATGCCGAACAATCCTACAACTGACAGGCCCGAGATCAAGTAGGAAGAAAATCATCCGTTAGTGGATAATTTGGGGAAGAAGGTGAAGCCAACAGTGCCCCATACTGGAAGCGGCAAGCATGAAGCTCCGGTCCCCAACCTAGCCAGTGAAGAGCCCCTACATCACCGACGACGCTTGGATCCCAACTCCTCGAAGTAGCTTCAGCAATGACGACTTCCCTACACTTAGACGGTTCGGCATGGTTTATCTCTCTTGGGTCATCTTAGTGTTTTATGTCTATAGTCTTCTATTATATGTATTGGATAATCAATATAGGAAAATGTTGGACTTTACTAGTCTTTTTGTATGAGGCTTAGTAGTGGAAAGTAGAAATGTTTTTGGGGACTGCCATTAGTACTTTCTTGAAAGTTTTTTTGACTCTCTGCTTGAACAATTTTCTCCTCATAAGAAGCTCAATTTTCTTGTATGCATATGTAAATTTTGTGAAAATATAATGTAAAATATAAATAAAAAAATAGAAGAAATAAATCGAAGGTAAAGGAAAAGACATAAATTGTGTACAAATAAAATCAAATATCAAAGAGAATATTAAGATTTGGAATGAAAGGGACAATACCACAACAAAAAAATTTGGTTGAAAGTTAACGTGAGTTTGGTTTGTGATGTAATCTTCAAATAGAATTAAAAAATTAAAGGAAAACAGAGAGACATAGATTGCATCCAAAGAAACTCATATGCATGTAATTTGATGAATTTCATTTATAAGTTATATGCATTCCAAAAAAATATCACATTTATTAGTTCATTATAATTTTTTAAGTTTAGATATATTTTGATAAGCTGACCATTAGAATAATCAAAATGATATTATATGACGAGTTGATATTAGAATTTTAATGATTATAAAATTTCAGTTTAATAAAATTCTCAAAATTAAAGAAAACATATAGAATTGGGAAGTTTCCTTATTATGTTTCTTATTACAGATTTTTTTAATTTAATAATCCATAGAGCTAAGACAACATGTAAATAGAATATTTTACAAAATAATGTATGATTTTTTTAATTTAATAATCCATAAAGCTAAGACAACATGTAAATATAATATTTTACAAAATAATGTATGATTAGGAAGAAACCATGATGTTGAGGTGGGTTCTTTATTGTATTTAACCATGGATTCTTCCTCTCAATTAGATTTTTCTAGTTTTTTGATAGATTTCCCATATGACGACCTCCTTTTAATAGAGAAAGGTTTGTGATCTTATTGCATCTGTCTGTTACACCAATATTTAATTATTTAATTGATTGTTAAGTAGGTTTAATTGAATTATAATATATAAGTGATTTATTAAATTTTTTGAAATTTAGTTACTCATCTTGTATATATGTCTTCATTTCTTTCTATTTTTTTATGGATATGAATGATGTAGATATATGTTTCATTGGAGACTATTGATTCTATGATTATCGAATCATTTAGCTATTCTTTGGACATTCTTCTAAATCTCATCTAATGGGATTTGCATGTTAGTTAACAATCTTCCCTTCTCAACCAAATTTGTTGTAATTGTATAGTATATGTTGGAAAAGAAAGCCATCAAAGTGTTGGTTTAGACAAATGATGTCTATCACTTCAAATTTTGATCACTAAAATGAGGTTATGAGGTTATGTGCTTAGACAAATAATGTCTATCACTTCAAACTTTGATGGCTTAGACAAATAATGTCTATCACTTCAAACTTTGATCACTAAAATGAGGTTATGTGCTTATATTGCTAAATCATTTTTTCCTTAACTCCAAGGAGAAGGATTTTTTTTTCATAATATCATTTTTCTTTAACTATTTTTTTTTCTTGACTAATTTTTTTTCCAGTCTCATCATTTCATTCATAATATGTATAAACATCCATTTATTGAAGGCAATGAAACGAGAAAACAATTTCTCTCCCTTTGTAATTCTATTAACATCAATTGTGGCTTAAAAGTCTTAGTTTTTTTTTCATACTAGTAAGGATTAGTAGGAACAATTTTTATCATCATCAAACATACAAATGCCACATCATCTTGCACCAATACTTAGTTTTTGATCCTATTGAAACTATCGCTAGTGTACACATATTTAGTTTTTTTTCTTCATACTAGTAAGGACCAGTAGGAACAATTTTTATCATCATCAAACATACAAATGCCACATCATCTTGCACCAATACTTGGTTTTTGATCCTATTGGAACTATCCCTATTATACACATATTATGCCAGTATTATTTGTAATACTTCTTGTTATGCAAAATGAGAAGGAATTTATCAATAATATTATTCCAAACTAATTCTTTTAATTTACTAAATTTTTATTAACAAATGACATTTTAAAAGTAAAGACTAATAATATTGGAACAATCGCTATCTTACACATGATAATATTTTTTGTAATACTTCAAATTATACAAAAGGAAAAGGCATTAATCAATAATATTATTCCAAACTTACTCCATTTTTACTAACAAATAACATCTCTGAAAATAAAGACTAGCTTCTGCTCAAAGATGATTATCCTAATTCTTAAATTATTTCAACTTATTTTTAGTTTATTATGATTAATCTTAAATTGAAGATCCTAATGCTTTATATCCTCTTCTAAATTAAAGGAAAAGGCATTAATCAATAATATTATTCCAAACTTACTCCATTTTTACTAACAAATAACATCTCTGAAAATAAAGACGAGCTTCTGTTCAAAGATGATGATCCTAATTCTTAAATTATTTCAACTTATTTTTAGTTTATTATGATTAATCTTAAATTTAAGATCCTAATGCTTTATATCCTCTTCTAATAAATTTATCCAATCTTTATTGAACCTCATCAACCTCATGATATTTGAATTTAAAGACTTGACGTGTCCTTGATTATGATAAAGTGACATTCCATCCATAGAATTATTTTTTTAAAGATCTTAATTTAACTAATTGGAGTTCCATCATCTCCTTCTCAAGTACGGAAGATTTAACTTTATTCAACCTCATCAACCTCATGATCTTTCAATTTAAAGACTTGACGTGTCCTTGATTATGATAAAGTGACATTCCATTCATAGAATTATTTTTCTAAAGATCTTAATTTAAATAATTGGAGTTCCATCATCTCCTTCTCAAGTAAGGAAGATTTAACGTTTCCACATTCAATTGAGATTTGGTTAAAAGAGACCTTTCATCTTTCAAGGCTATTTTAAAACATCCAATTCAAACTATTTCATACCTAAGATTTCATAAGTTCGGTATTCCAGAGATCCAAATCATTAGTAGTGAAGGGAACAAATACTTAGGCATAATAAAATTAAGTTTGGCTTACCTGTTTCAACAATGATATGATATGAATTTATTTTATGAAACCTCCTTTGTCAACTATTGACTTAGTTTTACAATCTTGTTTCTTTCCTTCACAACTTAAAGATATCCACTATAAACGCAATCACCACTAGCTTTATGAAAATAAATTATTTGCATAAACTATGAACCTTTTTAGCCAATTTGAATTTACTTCATTTTACTAATGACCAATTGACATCTCACCATAAGGCATAACAACTTTATTCTATAAAGAAGCTATGGTTAAAGTATTGGTCTTTTTTTTTAAACCATGGGAACTTAGCAACCTCCCAAAAGTATATGCAACAACTCGCAAGCCACATATACCAATAACTCATAGGTCAGCCTGAGACTTCACATCAAGGGGATGCCTACCCTTTTAGCTTCACTATGACGGATCGATATGTGTAGCCCTACCCCCCGTCGCAATTGAACCTGTCACCTCCCTTAGATAACCCATGTTCTTAACCATTGAGTCCACTTAGGTGCACTTAAAGTATCGTTCTTATAATTCATAAATGACATGAGTTTAAGGGAAGGGAAGTTAGATCATTTTGAATTCATAAAGGACATGAGTATAAGGGAATCAAGATAATTTTTATCACTGGTAGAAAGGTTATTTCTTCTCCATTCCCCATCCTTATGAGGCCTTAAATATATCAACATCTATGTTTGAATACAACAAGGGAGAATTTGAAAGTCTATTTAAAAAATAGTTAAAGGGCATTAGCATAATGAAAAGGAGGGGTACACTTACACTATGTACCCATTTTGCTTGACACCATTATATAAGTATTGGAGGAAAAAATGACATATTGATTAATAAACGATGAAGGAAATTGACACCAACCATAGTGGAAAGCAAAGAATCAACATAACATAAGGATGATCAACTTCAATATTGACAATGTCACTTGGGTTACCAAATACACTTAATGCCAATGGGGAATAGGGCCTAATTGACAACTTACCCAAATTATAATTATCAACATCAATTTATTTTCACTAACAACCACCTCTTTAGTCTTGGCCTATATAGAGTTAAGATATTCCTCATTAGGGTTAATATCCATGTTTCTCTTCCTTTTGTGGCAATGATGATACTTATCACCACCAAATCCTCCTTCACCGAGAGGTGGGGGATTTGTTCCAAAAGAAGAAACATTAATTAGGTTGATTCATTAGGTGGAGAATCATTACCTTAAGTTTGATTTGAGAATTTCTTCTCATTATGTTAGTCACCTCCACCATTATGTACTATAGCATACATAAAAACATTCATATTAACTCAATTTTAGTAGAACAATAAAAAGAAGATGCCAACTCATCCTTTCCTACCTTAGTGATAGGTTTATAAACTCCGAACTAAAGGTATTTATGACATTTATTAATTTTTTGAACTTTATATGGACCTACCACCTTAATCATACTTATGAATTTTTACAAAATCACTATATACCATCTACAACATAATTTTATACCCTTTAGAAAATGTAACCCCTTCTTAGACTTATACCTATCATATCTCTTAGTCCTTTGAATCCTTGCGGTTACACATTTTCTTAGAAGTTACATCTTCACCATAAAGCTATAATTATTCTACATTAATTGAATGCGAGGACTCCTTACTTTTTTTTTAATATTTTTATCATTATTATTTTTAATTTATATTACATAATAGCATGTTGGAAATCAAATATGATATTATTCAAATGCCTAAAATATACCTTCTACATGATATTGTCTTATTCTTATGCGCATAGTTGATACAAAATAATGATGGTTTAATATGTTAAAGTTAACTTTTTAATGAGTAATCACTAACAACATTAATCATTAATAACATTATCATTATGATTTAGGACCATTTCCTTATTTAATTCGATAATGTCCTCACTATCATCCTAGTTAAGAGAGGCACTACCTCATGGGAAACTGGGAACGTAATCCTTGCAAAATCCTTTGGATTCCATCCAAAATTGCAATTTGTAGATAATAATACAACAACACATTTTAACGCACTAAGTGGTCCATCACTTTTTCCTTCTACTAAAACCTTTACAACCATAGTAATCGATGATAGGAAAACACCCTCCAAAACACCTTATGAAAATTTTGCCCCGTATAGAAATGTAGTTAAATGCCAAAGAAGCATATGAAAAGGAAAATTGGGATTAGAATTCCCAAAACAACAATAGATACAACAAAGAACACTCTTTTTTTTCCTTAAAAAATCATAACTTTGATATAAACAAAGTTACATTCCTCACAAACATATTCAGTCATAAAGATGCTGCAAAGTACAATAGAACCTTACTTTGAATATAATTTTCCAGTTTTCAAACTTCTTTGACATAGTTCTAAAACCTAAGCTTATAGTAGCTCCATATACATAAACAGTCCAAAAAACATTCTTTAAGGTATTCTCCATATTATAACATATACATCACAAGATCAAAATAGAAAGATGAACTTCATAGTCATGAAAATCAGAAGGCATTAACCCTATTCATCTTAAGACTTAGAAATAAAAAAACTTAACAAGGAGCATGAAGAAATTATGAGATTTCACCCTCTTGATTTTATGATATATACCATTGTCCTATACCTAGATGAATGCTTCCTTTAATAGGATATCTGCTTTGATGTTCTGTTCCTTATATATATCGAAGAAAGTGACAATCTCCAGTTGATTTTTTAAGAATATTATCTCTTGAAGCAATGGATGCAAAAAATATTATGACAAGTCTTCTTCTTCATAATCTAATCAATTACAAGCTTAACATCTCCAAACACTTGAATTTGTTTTAAATTGTTTTCCACTGCAAGGGTTAAAATCAATTTAAGAGTTGAGCATTTTGCATAATTGTTCGATCCATTCCTTAAACCCGCCTTGAAACATAATTTCTTTCTCGGCATAATTAAAATTCCTCCATCTCCACAGATCCCATGATCTTCTTGTGCAACCACATCAATATAGGATTGAGGCCATTCCTTATTGATTACTTCCTCTTTAATTTGACAGAACTTTATAGGTTTAATGATTTGCGGATAACTGTGAAGGACTGCTGCACATTTGATTGCACAAGAGAGGCGAGGAATATATATATATATATATATTTTAACAGAAATAGAAAAGGAAAATTATATTAACAAGCTGTGCACAACCATTCATTACAGAGGAAGCAAAATATATAATGCCGGCAGATCAAAATTGCTGCACAACTGGCTTGTCCTGAAAGTTTTCCATAAAACAGTGCATATGATCGTTCCAAAATTGCTATTGTCTCAGGTAGTATATACCCTCACAAACTGGTTACATAGAAAAATGCAAAGAAACATTATCCACACAAATTTAAAATAGAATAGCCAAGAGACATAAGTTAAGGGTTGCCTCTGAGACATTATCCGATTCTTCTTCCATGGGATGATCAGCTGCTTCATTTACTCCGTTAATCCTGCTTCCCTGGTTCATGGTGATGAGCTTCTCAAGGTCTTCCTGAATTCTGTCCACCTTTCCCAGCAGCTCGCGCAGGTTTCTCTCGTTATCATCTATACGGGCATCATGGTTGCTAACCTGAAGCGAAGTGTAGCTCACAGTTTCACTCATGCTTTTGATTTCCTTGGCCATTTCTTTATTGTCCATAACTCCAATTGCTGTCATCTCGCACAGCCTGCTCAGGTTCTTCTTAATGTCGAGCAACCCAGTATTATCACTAGCTTGAGCCATCCCTCCATAATAGGTTCCGACCTCAAGTCTATCTGTGCAAGACAACGTTCCCACTGCGCCAAGAGAGGCGAGGAATATTGATCTTCGAAAATGCATTGATTCCTGACTATCCAAACATGCCATGCAAAGATTAGAGGAAGGCCTTTGAACTCTCGGAGCTTAGCTTTTTGATGCCAGTTGAACAGATAGTCCAAATTTGAGGAACCAATCCCCCAAGACAGTCTTACCTTTAATATAATATCCATCTCTTTCAGAACCTGGTTAACGAATCTACAGACCACTAAGAGGTGAAAGTTAGTTTCCTCTGCATTCATACATAGACAACATCTACCTAGTCCATATCTATTCCGGCTCTGCATATGGTCCCATGTTAAGAATTTATTGCCTAAAAAAAATAGCTTAATATATTATCCTTCGAGGGAGCATTGAACTTCAAAATAATGCTCCACCATCAATCTGGATCAACATTATCTCTCGCCATCAACGTATCATAGCCAACATTTGTGGTATAAACGCCATGTGGGTCATTAACCCAAACTAGTGTATCCTTTTCCGTATTTAAGTGCACATGAGAAGCATTTAACTGGTTCGTATAAGCTTGCTAGATATTTGCATCATTGTCTCAGAAGCCTAAGGAATCTGCACTCTTCCATCCATATCCAAAGTGAGTCCCTGATTTGCTGTCACAAAATTGGTTGAGAGTCACCAGATCTTTAAATCTCAAAAACATCATCATATGGAAAGGTAATAAGTGTTTTGAATCACTGCCAATCCACGTTTCCTCCCCTATCTTGAGCCTGCTACCATCCCCTACCTTCCAAGCTAGACCTTTGGTTATTACAGGAAAATATATGAGTACAGCTTTCCACATGATCAAGACCTTCTTGATAGATTTGGTAGGCTTACATATCCATTCAAAGAGAAAGAGGAGCAATATATTTTTGTGTGATTGATTCTTGCCAAAGCCTTGAGTTATTAATCAATCTCCATATGCTCTTTGCTGCTAAAGCTTTGGAGAATGCTGGGAGAAATTTTATGCCTCAACCACCTTAATATTTGGGATTGAAAAATATTTCCATTTGGTCCATGTTGTATCATGTTGATCCATGCTACCTTCCCAAAAATAATGATAATTAAGCTTCCGAATAGAGTCCAGGACGCCTCAAGGTATCCAAGATAAGGTCATCCACTACACAGGCATAACCTGCAAAACTGCTTTGACAAGAACTAGGCAGTCAGCTTTTGAAAGCCATCGATAGCACCAACAGGAAATACACTTTTCACATTTTATCAAAAGCCAATACCAATCTTTTTTCGACTAGGATCCAACTTTTAGATAGAAGCCTAGGTAATGTAGACCATCATCTAAGTCGAAGATATTATAATTGAAACCTTCTAGATAGATCACCAACTCTACATCCTCTAAACCTTCTACTGCAATGAAAGATTTGTTATCATTTATATTCATTCCCGAAGCTAGGAAAAAAAGGCATAGAATTGAAGAAGCTTATCCCTGTACTGTAAGGAACCATCACAAAATATTAGAATGTCATCAACAAAAAGAATACATGACAACCAAAATTTCCAGCCAATATTTAAACCTTTAAACCCACCCAACATCTTTGCTGAGGATAAAGCCTTACTAATCCCATCTACAATGAGGAGAAAGAGTAGAGAAACCATCGGGCATCCTTTCCTTATACCCCTCTTTGGTCTAAACAATTCCAATGCCACACCATTAATCAGAATTGAAAATGAAACCATAATAATACAACACATTATCCATTCGATGAAAGAGTGACAAACACCCAATTAAGATAGTACCATCCTTAAATAAGACCATTTAACTCTGTCATAAGATTTAGTTGGGTCGATTTTAATCACTACTGATTTAAGGTTCTTGGATCTGATGGAGTGAAGCCCCTCATGCACAAGGCCTTTAGCGTCATGAATTTTCCCGGCTGGTAAAAAATCAAATTGTTCTTGAGAGATACCAATAGATAGAAAAGGTTTTATTCTCTCGCTATAATTTTATAGATTGTATTACACAAAGGAATGGGACAAAACTGATCAGAGGTAGAAGTTGAATAAGATTTATGTATTAAGGTGATAAAAGTAGAATTAAAAACCGCTAGCATTTTTCCATTACGTCTAGATTCCTCTGCCACTCTTAAGAGATCCTTGCCTAGTACATCAAACAACCCTAGGAAGAATTCAACTAGAAAACCATCAGGTCTAGGACATTTTTCCTTTTTGAGGCTATGAATGGCTTCTTCAATCTCATTAATAGACACTTCCTTCATCAATTTCAAGTTATCTTCCTCATTAGAAATAGTAGGATATAATTGAATAATACTTACCATTTCAACAACATTGTCAACCTCTTCATAGATTGGTTTTCAAAATGTTCAACACCTGCTGTAGCTATCTCCTTGAAACTGTCAACTTCCCTTCCCGAGCCATCCTTGATTTTTCGGATAGTGTTAAAATTTTTCACGTGGTTAGCATACTAGTGGAAAAAATTGATGTTTTCATCACCCTTTGCTATCCAGACCGCTCTGCTTTTGAGTCTCCATTCTACCTCACGATAGGCCAAGATATCTCCTCTTATTTTCAAGGGTCAAAACTTCAAATTTTGAGTCTTCAGAAGTAAATCCAGTGTCTTCCTTGTCTAACCACTCATCAGGTCTAGCCTCTATTTTAGCTAGGTCCAAATATTTTTGCTTACTCATATTTAAATATCATTCAAAGGATACTTTCTTTGCTATTTTCAGATTGCTTGAGAACTGAATAGTAGCTGAGGCTCAACTATTTGGACAAAGGGTCTCCAAGCATTCTTAAGGAGAGAGATTGGATCAATATCCTCTATCCATAGAGAGATGAACTGGGGCATGAGGCTTAGATACATTACCAACTAACTTCAGAAAGACATGCTTGTGATCAGAGTCACCACCTGTTCCCACCTATTGCTTGAAACAAAGGTGAATACCCAACATAATGTCTCCCACTAAGAATCGATCCAATATTTTCACTATGCTAGACGAGCCAACCCTCCTATTACTCCACGTAGACTTTAGTTTGGATGGAGATATATTCACAAGACCTCCTGTAACACACCCAAAACCCTCGTTACGTTCCAGAGAAAATGGGGTGAAATTTTTATTTTTATTTAACATACTTGGTAAGTATCATTCCTTCTGGAATTGACCTCTCGCATTCAGTGAGTAGATGAAACATTAGCCTCATTATTGTGACATAGAATTTGCACATGACAACCGTCAGTTAAGAACAAATGTTCATATGTCTTAAATCATTCTCTGGTATAATCAAGTATACCCATCTTATGCAAAGGTCCTTGGTTAATTATTTTGATATTTTTACAACATCAATTCACTTACCATAATTGAATAACATCTAGACAACTTGTGTCACATACACTTACCTATCGATATGATCACATGTCATAGTTATTCTCCATTAAACATTATATCAACAAGAGATTATATCGAAAGGTGTAATTATGACTTAAGAGGATTTAACTATGCTATATTAATTGTTCTACATTACATCTTTCACAAAATGAATATAATCATGATTGTCAACATGTCCTTTTTCACACAATCTCTTACATATATAACCATTGATATAAACTTATTGTAAAAGATCTCTCTATGTATCCATTCTAGCAGGCTTTGCTATTAGTTAATTCTTTCCACTCCGATATTATCTTACTATATATCCGTACAAGTTTCAAACATTGACCATAGACAATATTAAGGTGCACCATGTTACTTTACCACACGCTCATTCATTCTTCTATTGCACCCACAACTATATACTCATTCATTAGACATAAGTCTTAATACATCCTGAATGCAAATGCAACATATAGATAATGAAGTAGTGAAATTATAAGCACATGTATGCTATTAATCATCTATAAGGTTAGTACCATATTAAAGTCTCTTATTCAAATTTCGTACAAACTAAATGTAATTCTTTTCCCTTGGTGATCTACCAGTCAGCTTTGCTTATATACATATAAATGTAAACATGAGAAGATACTCTTCTTTTACATTACCAGAATACTATTAAAGATATAAGTAATCTAATCTCTTCCTCTTACTAGCTTTTAAGGTACAATGTAAATCAAATATTACAATAGCTTTACAAAGCATACTTTTCTTACCAATTTGGTAGAACTAAAAGAGAGCTTCCTCCCTGCTTTCTTCTACCTGGCTTCGTCATACATGAAACATTTATTAGTAACACTAATTCTAAATCTATGCTCTAAAACTCTTAGATGATTTTCCATTAATCACATAAGATGTCTATCTGATTATCATTCATTAATGTTTATTTAAGGGAAACTATTTAGGGCAATGCAACACTCCATCCAACTGTAGGCTCTCCGACGACTTCTACTTAGTCCGTCTGAAGGCCACCCCCGAGCTGGGCATGGTGATCCACAATTTGGATAGGGAGTTTAAAGTCTCGTCGCCCTTGAACTAACCACATAGATATATAAATAACATTCACAAAAATCTTCTTATACATACGTAATGAAAATAAATGGATATCGTCCAACATCAATATATAATTTATAACTTATGAAAATATATATGTAACACAAGGTATACAACTCTGCATAGTTTTTAATCGTTAAACAACATGAATAATTTATACAGACATGCATTCAGGTTTTCCCCAAACTCATGCTTCCCAACTCGTGATGCATGTATAGAACACCAACAGAGGAATACCGGGTGTCGGCTCCCTTAGCCATCCCTTCCCCAAGGCTACACGCAAGCATTAATATATAATTTAGGAAAGCAATCAAATAAATAGAGTTTAGGCAACATTCATTAATATGATTTATGAAAGAATTCAAATAAACATCGTTCAGGAAACATTCATGTTTTCCCCAAACTCGTGCTACAGAATATACAACAACATTTCACATTATAAAGCATTCATTAACATGATTTATGAAAGCATTCAAATAAACAGAGTTCAAGCAGAATTCATGTTTTATCCAAACTCGTGCTACAGAATATAGTTCAGCATTTCACATTATAAAACATATATAATAATAAGTGAATTGCATTTACTTCCTCCCCAGACGATGATAGGAAAAATAAATAAAAAAGTAAACACACATGACAGGGATCAATTCCCTTCGGCATTCCCTTCCTCCCAACATGATGGCAAAGAAATGACATTATTTATAGCCAACGCACAGGAAATGGATTGATCAACCCTTCCTAATGTGTCCATGTAGAGATAAAGTAAAACTATGTAAACGCTCAGAACAGGGGTCAATGTGTATATGTAACACAACCATTACATCAAATATGCAGTATAAAAGAACAGACAGGGATCCTGCGATTTCTGTGGCAACATAACATATGCATGCAGAGAACCTCCACACTGTCTCTAGCATGCATGCTATTTCTAGGAAGCATAAACACATAAAAAGAAACCCAACAAACAGATTTATCTCCGGGATCAAGTTATATGCTATCCCCATCATTCATGCATACAGAGCGTCCATGCTATCTCTAGCTCCAGTCAACATAAATGCATAAAGAAAATCCCAACATGGATCTTCTCCCATCCTCTGCGTAGCCAACAATGCATAGACATCAAGCAATCAACAATTTACAATCTAAGGTATTCAAAACAAGGATCATCGCTGCCCCAATGGTTTTCTATACCGTGATTAAAGCAATCAGATAGAAACACAAAAATATGCCAATGAGAATTCAACAGGCATATACAATAAATCGACTGAAATGGTATAAAGGAAAATGCTGATCTTCTAACCCGAGCGTAGATTACAGGATCTATAAAACGAAAAGGGTTGTACTCTAGCTTTCTATTCATAGGATGAACCCATCTTTGGCTCATTCATGCGCAAAGAGTAGAGAACGAAGCACATATAATATAAATGTAAACCTCGTGAGCCTACAGGGATTTCAACCTATGTGGATTTATCCCAAGGTTTGGGTCTGCTTCTATGCTGGCA
The DNA here is from genome assembly GCA_027924585.1 of Larix kaempferi. Taxonomy (NCBI): domain Eukaryota; kingdom Viridiplantae; phylum Streptophyta; class Pinopsida; order Pinales; family Pinaceae; genus Larix; species Larix kaempferi. Next base: position 874,666 of record BSBM01000264.1, read on the forward strand.
ACGTAACACAACCCAAGATTATCACAACAACATATTGTAAAGGCAGAGGAGCATATATTCGACTAATATCTCTTCTTGCAATGGTCGGTCCCCTCTTGCCTCCACTGCCCTTCCCCTTCTTCCTGTGCCCTCCTCTTTCCTTTCCAAGAATGCGTGTGTCCCCTTATTTCCAAACACGCACCCTTTTTATTCTTCCACTCCTCAAGGGTTTTCCAACCTTAGAGAACCACATGGAATCCCAACCAAAACCACCCCAACTGAATGGCAGAGCCGTTTCCTTGTTTCGTTAACAAAAAGTAACTTTTATTACTATGTACTCTATGCAACTCACATTACTATGTAATTTGAATACAAGGGCATAATAAACATTTTGTTTACCATAAATATATTTTTCAAATACAAATATTGTTTATGTATATGTAACTTCAGAATGTATTTAACCCATGTATTTCATATATGTATTTTGTATTCCTATAGAGATGTTATTATTCCTCTATACGGAAGTGTCGTCATTTATATTGTAAGTGTTGTAACTTATACTTGATGGGTTATTAGACCACCTTGTTGGGGTTGGCCCTGTATAAGTCATGTGGGTCGAAGGGTTATTAGACCACCCTATTGGGGGTCGGCCAGGTGGGTCAAAGGGTTATTAGACCACCCTAGTGGGGGTAAGCCCAGTCAGCATTATGTTAAGTGGTTAAGTTGAGGCCGACCTAGTTGAGTAAAGGTCAAGTCAAGTTAGTGTATAAATAGAGAGTGTCTCTCTCTCATTTTACACATTCTATTCTCTCACTCACACTTGGGAGAATGGAACACTTGTGGAGGAGGAGGCTCTGCTGCTAGGAGAAGACTATCTCTTGTATTCTGGTTGTATCATTGCTCTATCTATCTTTGAGGAAGTTATTGGGGTTTTTCACCTTTATGGTTTTCCCCAAGTAAACTCTATGTCTCTTGTGTGCTTGCATTATTGTGTCCATGATTGATATGCTGTAGATTTGCTATACATATTGTTCTCTCAGTTAAGATCCTAGATCATGTTGAAGTAAATTCTGAAAATTTAACATCGTATCAGATCCAAGTTGAAAGAAGGCATGATATGGCATGTATGGCACTTGTTGCACTTACGATGCTAGGGCTTGATATAGCAAAAACCAGTCATCGTAGTACTTTCGCTATAAATCCATTTTGGCGAATTTTTCGGATCTGAAACTCTTACAAGTCGAATATCAGATCCCCATGTACCTTGTGTCCAAAGGACAACCTCTAATATGTTGTACTTTGTGATTTATGATCTATACAATATAGGGTTTCTGCCTCTTCTAGATCTGAGTCAAAATCAGGTGACCTTGGAAAAAAGGTCATAACTTGGGCTAGGAAGCTCCAAATGAAATTTAGTAAAAAGGGACAGGCAGTACATAGACTGTACTATCTCAGGAAAAATTTTTAGAGGCCGAAGTTGAACCAGTGACACGTGGCACGCCGTATAAGTTCACTCTCCTGTATTATCCCATAAATAGGTCACGTTGCGACAGTTGGAATAACTCTCTCTCAGAGAATCCAATTGAGGTCAGACCTATCAGGATGGAAATATAACAGGTAGGGCTATCGCAGGAAATGTTTTTAGATCCCGAAGTTGAACCAGTGACACGTGGCATGCCGTACACGTTCACTCTCTTGTATTATCCCATAAATAGGTCACGTTGCGCCACTTGGCATAACTCTCTCTCAGAGAATCCAATTGAGGTCAGAGCCATCGAGATGGAAAGATAACAGGTCGGGCTATCTCAATAAAATTTTTCAAACCCTGTGGATCAAAAAGTTTGGAGTTACACTAGAAACAATCAGGTACATATTTCTGTCAAAACAGAATTATTTTTGAGTACCTTCATTCATGGCTTCCGGAATTTAGGGCTTTGGAGAAAGTTGGAATTTTTGTAATCAGAGACCATGGATGGATGCTACTCATCAAAATAGAAATTTAGAGACCAAGATCAGATCTTTTGGTTGGGCAGAAGGCCGGGCTTGATCAAACCCCAGTTCGGGACTTTGATCGGAAAGATGGAAAATTAGGGCTTCTACAAAAATTGGAATTTTGGAAATCTGTGACCACGACTGGAAGCTCCTCAGAAAATTAGAAGCTTAGAGTTTTGAATCAAATCTTTTGGTTGGGTGAATCTCCGGGAAACTCAAACCCTAATTCAGGGTCCTCCCTAGTGAATCCGAAAATCTAAAAGGCAATTTCGAGGGGTGAAACTTTGCAGTTTTCAAATTCTAAATATACTAGCTTGATTAGCTCATCAAGGCACATATTTTGATCCTTTCGGAAGTTTGAAATTCAAAGTTTGAATTTTTGGGGTTTCTTTGACAAACCCTAATCTAGCTCCAGGTCCAGTTCTTGCAAATCACGTGGATTGGGTTAATCCTAGAAGAAGATGGATTGGTCACCTGCATAAGTGAAGAAGTTCCTGTCTCAGAGGGAGATGAGTCTAAGGCCTTCCATAAGAAGATTACAAGCAATCTTGACAGGTATGGCTTACAGGTATGTTTCATGGTTAAGTTTATCATATGTTTGTCTTCATATCATTATAGTACAATCTTGATTAATTACTAGACTTGTCGTATCACCTTAATAGAAGATATTCATTGATTAATGTTTTGACACTTATGATTGTACTAATGCATTGTGATGTTGTATGAGGTTTATGTTGTTCGCTAACATAAAAGGTACACCAAGAAAGACAAATCATGTTCTACTTCAAGAACATATGATCATGGTGACATGAAGACAAAGATTCATCCATTGCCATGGATCACATAGAAGATCTACTTACGAGGTATGTATAACTTGGTTCTACAATGGTTAACTCATGAGACATGCAGGTTACTAGCACAAGTCACTGAAGAGAACCATAAGACATTATGCAGGTATGATAGACATAACTAGCTAGCATGCTAATCCAGGTATGTTTTCCTATATCAAGCTAGAATCCTACCTTGTGTTAGGATCTTATACTGTTGTGTTGTTGATAATGATTATTCATGAAGTCATAGGTTTGGATAGTCATGGTTATATGCATATTATGTTTCTTACCATAATTGATGACATGACTAACCAGAAGAATCATGAAGGTATAGGTTTGAGTAATCATGGGTTTATGCATTGATTATTTAACTAATCAGAAGAGACCTATGATCAAATAAGAATATGCATGAGTAAAAGAAGACTTCCCTGAAACCTTGAATACTAATGTTTATTATCTGTGAATGATCATGACTATACATGTTTAAGATTATTGTGTTTTGATAGTATTAAGATTATACTAATAAATGTGTGATTATGTGAGTACTCAAGGATAACACAATGATGATACTAATAAGCATGCATAGTGATTAAGGATGGATATAAGTTCAAGGACAGGTAATCCAGGAAGAAAATATCAAGAGGGAGCACACTCCAGTTGTTCCTGCAAGAAAGCAAAGGAACACACTTCAGTAGTTTCTACAAGGATGTAGATATTCAGAGGGATTTGACCACTTCTCACAATCCACATCAGAATGGAGTTGCAAAGATTCAGAGGGAGTCCGCCCAACAACCAAACAAAGATAAGTATTTGAATTGTCATTTCTTACATAATCTTATTCAATGATGTATATGTTTAGGTTCCTAGAATTAGGTTGTGTATTATGCATATTAGAATAGTTGCATTGATGAAAAATATACTACTAATATACATGGGTAAGTGGCCTATGGAACTGTACAACATTCCATTGCTACTTATCTAGAATGAAACCTCTTTGCTGACATGTTAGGAGTTGTGCACACTCTTAACAATGTTCTGGTAGAGATTGGAAGGCATATAGAAAGTTACGGAATATGGATAAATGTTGTACTGAAGCATTGGCTAAGATAATTGCATGACTATATGACATATCTCTTTATGTGTAAGAATTTGTTCTGAAAACTATGAGATGTTTTCTAATCATGCAATTTAAATTGTTGTGTAGGAAAGATCGTATACCATCACCTACAAAAGAAGGACTACAACATTTGTTCAACAAGAAAGTTATCTATTGAAAATATTGAAGATGTTGAAGTTCCCAGGATTTGGGAAGAATGTCATGATCGAGAAGTACCAGTCGATCATGAAGATGTTTGGGATGCAGTCCCAAGACCTGAAGGGGAGTTTGTAGTGACTTCTAAGAGGATCTACAAGATCAAGCATGGTGCAGGTGGTAGCATAGAGACTTTTGCTCCTGTAGCCAGATAAACTTCCATTAAATCAGTACTTGCTCTCGCTGCAGTAATGAAGAGGAAGATACACTTTCTTGAATGGTAGTTGAAGAAGAAGTGTATGTGGTGCAGCTACTTGGTTCTGAGACACATGACAGGGACTCATATATGTGCAGAACTTGGTATGGTAGGATAGATAGCTTTCTATCCAGTTTGGGCTTTACCAAGAGTAAAGCAGATTCCAACCTTTACTACAAGGTTGAGGAAGGAAATCCAATGATACTACTCTTGTATATGGATGACCTGTTTGTAACAGGTGAGGATAGATTGATTGCCGACATGCAGCGGAAGCTTGCTGCCGAGTTCGAGTTGAAGAACTTGGGGATGATGCACTATTTGTTTTTGGCATGGAGGTGTGGCAGAGTGCAGATGGAATCTTCCTTGGAAAAAGGAAGTATGCAGTAGAGATCCTGAAGAGGTTCGAGATGATGGACTGCAAGGCTATGACCACACCTATGGCATCGAACCTGAAGCTTCTGTGTGATGCTTCATCTAATCTAGTTGATGTCACTGTGTATCGTCAGATGATTGGGTCCTTGATGTACCTGACGAACATGAGACCAGATATTTGCTTTGTGGTGAAAACATTGAGCCAGTTCCTGATAGATCGGAGGAGTGTTCACCTGGTTGCTGTAAATCATATTCTGAGGTACCTGAAGGGTACGGTTGACTATGGGCTCAAGTATGATGCAAATCAAAAGTTTAAACTGCAGGGTTATGTTGATTCAGATTGGGCAGGCAGTGCTGCAGAGAGGAAGAGCACTTCTGGGTGCTGCTTCAGTATGGGATCAGGTGTGATCTCTTGGTTTAGCAGGAAGCAGTTCTGTGTAGCACTGAGTACAGCCAAAGCAGAGTATGTTGCGACGGATGAGTAGGTTGCAGATATATTGACCAAGTTGTTGGCCATAGTGGAGTTTGAGTACTTCAAAGAGAGGCTTGGTGCACTTCAGATCGAGGTTCCTTCCAAAGGGAAGTGATGAGTCTGGAATATGCAGATGCACATGAGCTTTTCTGACATGGTTGATGTGTTCTCCCTTGGTCGTGATATAATTGCTGAGCCATTTTTCAGATGGTGGTAGATGTGTTCTCCCATGGTGAAAAAGTAAGGGCTGGAGCCTTCCCCGAATGGTGGTAGATGTGTTCTCCCATGTCGGTGGTGTAAGTACTGGATGATGTGCATCTGGTCTGTGCTTCGTGGACGATGAGATGATCTGAAGAGGACGATGCTATGATGATCAGGAGGATCATGGATGATGAGCATTAGGACGATGCTCCAGTTACTACTCTGTATATGCATCAGGATGATGCCGGATATGATCAATTGGATCATTTATATGTATATGTATGAACGCATCATGTTGGATGCTGGATATGATCAGTTGGATCATTTGTATGTATTTTGTATATGCATCATGTTGGATGCTTGGACCATGTATCTGTATATGTATCAGGTGGATACATTGTATGATCAGGTAGATCATGTATGTTGATATGTATCAGATATGATCAGGTGGATCATGTATTTGTATTTGTATCAGGTGGATACACTGTATGATCAGTTGGATCATGTATGATGATATGTATCAGGTAGATACTTGGTATGCATCAGGTGGATGCATTGTATGATCAGGATGATCATGATGACGAGCTTTAGGATGTTGCTCCATATGGTATGTATTAGGATGGTACAGTGATGATGATCAATGTGATCATGAGCATTAGGATGATGCTTCGTGCGATGATGATCCATTGGACCATGAGTATTAGGTTGATACTTGGAGGTTAGAGATGATATGTGGCAGGTTGTGCAAATAGCATGTAATCAGTCCTGGGAGATCTTGCGGGTCGTGCTGCGGCACATAAATGTTCCTGGGATACTCTTTTTGGTATTGCTATGTAGTATGTAATCAGTCCTCAGATATCCTATAGGTTGAGATGTGTGCTCATAATCAGTCCTGGGATGAGGTATTACTACGGAGACATGTAATCAGTCCTGGAGATCCGAGAGGTTGAGCTGTGTGCTCATAATAAGTCCTGGGATGCTCTTTAGAGATCTTGGCGGTCGTACTGTGGCACATAAATGTTCATGGGATGCTCTTTAAAGGTTTTGTCTATCCACATGTAGTCAGTCCTGGAGATCCGAGAGGTTGAGCTGTGTGCTCGTAATAAGTCCTGGGATGCTCTTTAGAGATCTTGGCGGTCGTGCTGCGGCACATAAATGTTCCTGGGATTCTCTTTAAAGGTATTGTGGAGGAGATGCATGTAATCAGTCCTGGGAGATCTTGCCAGTCGTGCTTAGGCACATAAATGTTCCTGGGATACTCTTTCCGGTATTGCATCCGCACATAAAATTAGTCCTGAGAGGCCACCTCTATCAGACCATTCACACAGATGATGAAGACCTGCAGGTGGTGGGCCTACATCCAATATGAAAAAGGACTGGCTCTGTAGAACTTCCTATGACGATTAGATTCATAGATTGATTGAGATAGCAGCAGTAGTGACGATGAAGATGATTCGAGGATGATGATTTGCTGATGATGATCCAGAGAAGAAGACTTGTGCTAGAAGACTTGTGTCGAGAAATACCTTCCTAGTTAAGAGGGAGTGTTGATGTATATGTAACTTCAGAATGTATTTCACCCATGTATTTCATATATGTATTTTGTATTCCTATAGATATGTTATTATTCCTCTATACGGAAGTGTCGTCATTTATATTGTAAGTGTCGTAACTTATACTTGATGGGTTATTAGACCACCTTGTTGGGGTCAGCCCTGTATAAGTCATGTGGGTCAAAGGGTTATTAGACCACCCTATTGGGGGTCGGACATGTGGGTCAAAGGGTTATTAGACCACCCTAGTGGGGGTCGTCCCAGTCAGCATTATGTTAAGTGGTTAAGTTGAGGCTGACCTAGTTGAGTAAAGGTCAAGTCAAGTTAGTGTATAAATAGAGAGTGTGTCTCTCTCATTTTACACATTCTATTCTCTCACTCACACTTGGTAGAGTGGCACACTTGTGGAGGAGGAGGCTCTGCTACTAGGAGAAGACTATCTCATGTATTCTGGTTGTATCATTGCTCTATCTATCTCCGAGGAAGTTATTGGGGTTTTTCACCTTTATGGTTTTCCCCAAGTAAACTCCGTGTCTCTTGTGTGCTTGCATTATTGTGTCCATGATTGATATGCTGTAGATTTGCTGTACATATTGTTCTCTCAGTTAAGATCCTAGATCAGATTGAAGTAAATTCTGAAAATTTAACAAATATATTAGAAACATATTAATTAAAAACAAATGTAACACAAACATTATGTTTATACTCATTTATTATAATTATATCATAAAAAGAACAGATATATATAATATATAGTAAAAGTATGCACTTCTATATATTTATATATTCTCATATAAAACACACACACACACACACACACACACACACACATACTAGAGGCAATACATATACATATGTATTTTGATAGAAAAAGTTATCATGCTTTAATTTAAAATCCACCTAAAATAGATACCCCTTTAGGTAGATCTGTATATACATAAATATATCAAGGATTACTTTAACTTAACTCAAGTTCACAAGCTAATCAAAGCCAAAGAATACTACGACTTTATTGACTTTAAAACTCTCCCCCGTGTGGTTCACCATGCCCTTTTTCCACTCTAGGTTTCATTGTGTGTTCTAGTCTATGTTTTTAGATAGTGTCGTTATGTAAAATAGACAAAATTGAATAATTAAGAATTTTACCAGAGATGGGGATGTTACAATACTCTCACTCTTGGAAGAACACCATCCTCGGTGTTGTGCCAATTTTTGCACTACATCACTTTTTCATCCTCCTTCCCTGCATTTCTATAATATGCAAATACATTCTCTTTCCAATATATTGAAGAAACAATAATTACAATCTTATGACAATGGAATAATAAAGATAGGGTTTTTTATGAATGCAATACTTTATCCGTATTGCTCTGCTCCCTATCTTGGGTGTTGCTAATGCTTTGCAATTTTGGTACCAGCTCTACCTGGTTCAAATGTTAGTTGCATAATATAAAACATAAAACATAAAACATAAAACTTCAGAGCCATTTGCTCCTATATATAGCCACTTACTGTTTAACTATGCTTTTTCATTTTACCTGCAATGTCTTGCTGACATCTCGCATATTATTTTACAATAAACAAACTCAAAGTTTCACAATATGCCATTGAAGTTACTCAACTTCGGTCTGCATCTGTATTCACCAAAATACATCATGTTCATTCAAAAATTCTCAGCAGTCCAACACTATTTTTCTAAGCAAACATTTTTCTGCACATGTGTTAGCGTTTACAAGAGTAAGCAAATAAGCAATTACAAACATTTACCTATCTTGCAGGGTCCTCCTCCTGCACTCTTGTAACGTGTCACTACCTTGCTTTTAAACTTTTTAGTGGCAACCTTACTTTTTAATTCTGTAGCATGTGCATACATTGTTAAATGTTTTTGATATGTAATTCATGAATCATACATCGAATGGTCCACGAGTATGTAGACACTGATTAAGAGATCCTTCATAATCAAACAAGGAAATAATTCATTAAATGAAGACTTAATGACACACTAGGTACCTACCACACATCAAGTGCGAAATAAAAGGGAAGTCACACATCTCTTGTTTTTTAGTACCCCACGTACTATTCCCATTCAAAAAATTCACAGGTTTCTTCCTGCTACAAGCCTTTTCATTTATTTCATAATCTTAGAATGACCACATCCTAACAAATATTTTCCATTATCTATAATTATTCAAAGTCATCACTGACATATAAATGCATACTACATAAAGTGAGTACATCAATGCTCCTTTATTAAAATCGTAAACTGGCTTCCATAAAGAGATATTACCCTAAGAATTTGTTGTATTATACATGCAACTTTCTTTCTTAGATGTAATTCTATATGTATAAATTTTTTCAAAAATGTCAAAGTATATGTATCATGTTTATAACATAACTGATGCATGGGGGTATCATTCAAAAATACCTATGAAAGCATCTGTGAAGCTCTGTTATAAATTCATGGCGCTTACAATTTGTCTAGCATGTAATGGTGAGTAACACACCAAATGCCACTTCGAGTGCTTGTAGCTTAACATGCATCATAATTTAACCAACACATACAGTGCCTAGTAACATACTTACTGTGTGAAAAGAACAACTAATAAATACCAAAATTGTTATCTATATATCGATTTCCATGTCATACTGAGATACTATACTTGGCAGTAGCATTTAATTGAATAGAAGCTTTATTCAAAAATCTCATTATTCAATTGAAACATAACTGTATTCTCGTTACAAATACATAAATGCAAATACACACATATTTGCTACAATTTTATTTCATTGCATACCTATGGTATAGCCATAGCATCAACAGGTGGTCTTCAAGTTTTTCCACTCAAGCCCTCTCGCTTGAATTCCGGAAAATTATTTTTCCCCTCAAGCCTGCTTGCTTGAGTCCAGAACAACTCTTTTTCCCCTCAAGCCTTCTCGCTTGAGTCCATGACAACTCTATTTCCCCCTTAAGCCTTCTCGCTTGAGTCCAGGACAACTCTTTTTTCCCCTCAAGCCTTCTCGCTTGATTCTAGGAACTCTTTTTCCCCTCAATCCTTCTCTCTTGGGTCCAGGAAAATTCCAATCCTTCTCGACGTGCACCAAGCAAAAAATTGATACTCAACACCTTCTCGGTGTTATGCCCCTCAAGGCGCGCATCATGCACATGACGATACCCAACACTCACCCAGTGCTCCTGAGTTACATAGTGCTCTAGGGACTTTTTCGTCACTAAAACCATGGAACCACCTCTAACAGCTCTTCAGGGTATTGTAGTGTTCCTGTATTAAAATGGTAGTGCTCCTACCAGAACACATCTCTTGTTATATACCCAACTGTAGGTGTTCCTTTCTAGCCCAAATCTGTGCTCTAGAATTGGCCTTCTCTTCTTCATTCTTCTTGCTTAGATTTATTTTAATTTAATTTAACTTTATTTTAAGTTATCTTTATTTTAATTTGCAGGGAACCTCCCTCCCCCTCCTGCTTATCTTATTAATGTGAGGGTTTTATTATTTGTAGAGTTGTTTTTTTTAATTTCTCTTGATGCTCTCAAGATTTTCACTTTTCTTGTCACATTGTCTTATGTGCATGCAACAATGTCTCATAACATTGCATTAGTGAACTCTTGGTTGTTATTGTGGCTCTAATGCCACTATCATGTCCAACCGGTTATACCAACACAAGTTTTAAGTTGAGCCTACTACACATGACAATCTATTAAGTTTAACAACCATACAGAGGAATTCACTTACAGTGATTTTTGCGAAGCCCTTTTGGTTTAGCAATACTCTCACCATTAATTAGATTTGGTTCTTAATTGCCAAGCCCTTGCTTCATGCGATCAATTCTTCGCACACATCATCCAAATAGGTATATTATATAAAACCTCATGAAGGTCAAGTGTCAATCACAAAAACATAATCATAATCTTTTTGGTTATCACATAACACTTTACATAATTCATAGTTCTTTTTAACTCGATTGCAGATATAAATTCCACATATTTGTCATGTGACCGAGTATCCTTAATTTGATAAACCATAGGTTCCTCTATTTAATTATTTTACTCATTCTTTGAGTATGTCTTTTCATGACATTCTATCACCATTCAATAATTTCTGTATATATACATATCTCTCTATATATTAAAGAAATTCTAGAGAACATTCTCATTTCTTAATGAATGTATCAAGGGTAAAATCATAATCCAGCTTCCATTTTCTGTACGTCTACATAGTACATAATACCAATAACGAAAGTACTACCTGATGCTTACAATTTTAATCCAGAATTCTGTTGGTCGAGGTGATAACATACCTCACCATACAATTTCACATTTTCATTTATTATACGAGGAAGATGGATTGGAACATTTTCCCTTGTTCTCGACACAAACACCATATACATTAGTCATCATAAACAAGTATAATCTTAACAAAATAAAGAATGGAACACGATAGTGTTAACTTACTTTATAATTTCATACCTCATGCTGAGCCCACATAGGTCCGAGTGCTGAAACTTAAGCTCTTATACCATATGTAACACACCCAAAATCCTCGTTATGTTCTAGAGAAAATAGGGTGAAATTTTTATTTTTATTTAACATACTTGGTAAGTATCATTCCTTCTGGAATTGACGTCTCACATTCGTTGAGTAGATGAAACATTAGCCTCATTATTGTGACATAGAATTTGCACATGAAAACCATCAGTTAAGAACAAATGTTCATATGACTTAAATAATTCTCTGGTATAATCAAGTATACCCATCTTATGCAAAGGTCCTTAGTTAATTATTTTGATATTTTTACAACATACATTCACTTACCATAATTGAATAACATCTAGACAACTTGTGTCACATACACTTACCTATCGATATGATCACATGTCATAGTTATTCTCCATTAAACATTATATCAACAATAGATTATATCGAAAGGTGTAGTTACGACTTAAGAGGATTTAGCTATGCTATATTAATTGTTCTCCATTACATCTTTCACAAAATGAATATAATCATGATTGTCAACATGTCCTTTTTCACACAATCTCTTACATATATCAACATTGTTATAAACTTATGGTAAAAGATCTCTCTATGTAGCCATTGTAACAGGCCTTGCTATTAGTTAATTCTTTCCACTCGGATAATATCTTACTATATATCCGTACAAGTTTTAAACATTGAACATAGAGAATATGAAGGTGCACCATGTTAATTTGCCACACACTCATTCATTCTTCTATTGCACCCACAACTATATACTCATTCATTAGACATAAGTCTTAATACATCTTGAAGGAAAATGCAACATATAGATAATGAAGTAGTGAAATCATAAGCACATGTAAGCTATTAATCATTTATAAGTTTAGTACCATATTAAAGTCTCTTATTCAAATTTCATACAAACTAAATGTAATTCTTTTCCCTTGGTGATCTACCAGTCAGCTTTGCTTATATACATATAAATGTAAACATGAGAAGATACTCTTCTTTTACATTACCAGAATACTATTAAAGATATAAGTAATCTAATCTCTTCCTCTTACTAGCTTTTATGGTACAATGTAAATCAAAGATTACAATAGCTTTACAAAGCATACTTTTCTCACCAATTTGGTAGAACTAAAAGAGAGCTTCCTCCTTGCTTTCTTCTACCTGGCTTCGTCATACTTGAAACATTTATTAGTAACACTAAGTCTAACTCTATGCTATAAAACTATTAGATGCTTTTCCATCAATCACATAAGATGTCTATCTGATTATCATTCATTAATGTTTATTTAAGGGAAACTGTTTAGGGCAATGCAATGCTCCACCCAACCGTAGGCTCTCCGTCGGCTTCTACTTAGTCCATCCGAAGGCCACCCCCAAGATGGGCATGGTGATCCACAATTTGTATAGGGAGTTTAAAGTCTCATCGCCCTTGAACCAACCACATAGATATATAAATAACATTCACAAAAATATTATTCTACATACGTAATGACAATAAATGGATATTGTCCAGCATCAATATATAATTTATAACTGATAAAAATATATATGTAACACAAGGCATACAGCTCTGGGTAGTTTTTAATCGTTAAGCAACAGGAATAATTTATACATATATGCATTCAGGTTTTCCCCAAACTCATTCTTCCCAACTCGTGCTGCATGTATAGAACACCAACAAAGGAATACCGAGGGTCGGCTCCCTTAGCAATCCCTTCCCCAAGGTTACATGCAAGCATTAATATATAATTTAGGAAAGCAATCAAATAAACAGAGTTCAAGCAACATTCATTAATACGATTTATGAAAGCATTCAAATAAACAGAGTTTAGGTAGCATTCATGTTTTCCCCAAACTTGTGCTACAGAATATATAACAACATTTCACATTATAAAGCATTCATTAATATGATTTATGAAAGCATTCAAATAAACAGAGTTCAGGAAGCATTCATGTTTTCCCCAAACTCGTGGTACAAAATATAGTTCAGCATTTCACATTATAAAACATATACAATAATAAGTGAAATGGCATTTCCTTCCTCCCCAGACGATGACAAGAAAAATAAATAAAAAAGTAAACACATAGGACATGGATCAATTCCCTTCGGCATTCCGTTCCTCCCAACACGATGGCAAAGAAATGAAATTATTTATAGCCAACGCATAGGACAGGGATCGAGCAACCCTTCCTAATGCGTCCACACAGAGATAAAGTAAAGCAATGTAAACGCTCGAAATCGGGGTCAATGCATATATGTAACACAACCATTACATCAAATATGCAGTATAAAAGAACAAACAGGGATCCTGTGATTTCTGTGGCAACATAACATATGCATGCATAGAGCATCCACACTATCTCCAGCATGCATGCTATCTCCAGGCAGCATAAACGCATAAAAAGAAACCCAACAAACCGATTTATCTCCAGGATCAAGTTATATGCTATCCCCATCATTCACGCATACAGAGCGCCCATGCTATCTTTATCTCCAGTCAGCATAAATGCATAAATAAAATCCCAACAGGGATCTTCTCCCATCTTCTGCGCAACCAACAATGTACAAACATCAAGCAATCAACAGTTTACAATCTAAGGAATGCAAAACAAGGATCATTGCTTCCCCAATGGTTTTCTATACCGTGATTGAAAACAATCAGATAGAAACACAAAAATATGCTAATGAGAATTCAACAGGCATATACAATAAATTGACTGAAATGGTATAAAGGAAAATGCCGATCTTTTAACCTGAGCGTAGCTTACAGGAGCTATAAAACGAAAATAGTTTTACTCTAGCTTTCTATTCAGAGGATGAACCCGTCTTTGGCTTATACATGCGCAGAGAGTAGAGAAAGAAGCATATATAATATAAATGTAAACCCTGTGAGCCTACAGGGATTTCAACCTACGTGGATTTATACCAAGGTCTGGGTCCGCTTCTGTGCTGGCAGTGTAACACAACCTAATACTGTCGTAGCAGCATACCGTATAGGAAGAGGAGCAAAGATTCGACTGAGCTCTCTTCTTGCAATGGTCGGTCCCCTCTTGCCTTCACCTCCCTTCCCCTTCTTTCTGCGCCCTCCTCTTTCCTTTCCAAGAATGCGTGTGTCCCCTTCTTTCCAAACACAAACCCTTTTTCTTCTTCCACTCCTCAAGGGTTTTCCAACCTTGGAAAACCACGTGGAATCCCAACCAAAACCACCCCAGCCGAATGGTAGAGCCATTCCCTTGTTAGGTTAACAAAAAGTCACTTTTATTACTATGTACTCTATGCAACTCACATTACTATGTAATTTGAATACAAGGGCATAATAAACATTTCGTTTACCATAAATATATTTTTCAAATACAAATATATTATTAACATATTAATTAAAAACAAATGTAACACAAACATATGATGTTTAACATTATGTTTATACTCATTTCTTATAATTATATCATAAAAAGAACATATATATAATATATATATAGTAAAAGTATGCACTTCTATATATTTATATATTCTCATATAAAACACACACACACACATATATATACTAGAGGCAATACATATACATATTTATTTTGATAGAAAAAGTTATCATGCTTTAATTTAAAATCCACCTAAAAGAGATACCCCTTTAGGTAGATTTGTATATACATAAATACATCAAGGATTAGTTTAACTTAACTCAGTTTCACAAGCTAATCAAAGCCAAAGAATACTGTGACTCTATCGAATTTAAAATTCTCCCCCTTGTGGTTCACCATGCCCTTTTTCCACTCTAGGTTGCATTGTGTGTTCTAGTCTAGGTTTTTAGATAATGTCGTTATGTAAAATGGACAAAATTGAACAATTAAGAATTTTACCAGAGATGGGGACGTTACACCTCCCTTCGCCAACTTATTGATAAATAAGTCTGAGAGATAATCTTTCTGAGTTGACTGCCTCCATATTTTAGAACATCCCAACGAGAGGTTGAGATCCCCGCTGAGGATAACATTTTTGTGTTTTAAAGTCTCTTTTTCCAGTAGATCATTCTAAAAAGGCATTCAATATGTATATGGTCCATACACATTAATAAGCAGGAGTTCCATCCCTAACTCAGAAGAAAAAAACCATTCCCAAGACGGATTTCATTGACCAAGAGTTGATAAGCTGCATTCCTTTAGTACGCCATCCTGTTATAATCTCTCCAAAGAGACCTTTAGCATCTTTATAACAAAACTCCCAACCTATAATTCGCTGCTTGAGTTCCTTTACACTTTTGCTCGCTTCACTTGTTATCTATTGTCAAAAAATCACATAAGGTTTCTCAACATCTAATAACATAATAATGGCTAATGTTTAAGAGTATTTAACCATCCCTCAACAATTGAGAGTGCATAGAATCATTAAGGAACATCAAACAGGACAATCACTTCTCTAAGCGTCCCAATTTTAGACTTTTGTGAATCTGCTATAACCTCACATGTGGATACTTCTTTGTCTTTCTAAAAAAGAGATCTACGACCCTTCCCTCTAGGTTTGATAACATGATTCAACCCTAATCCTCCAGACTCAATAAGACTATAATATTCCTTCAAGAATTTATTAGATATCAGTTTAAGTTTATACTCTACTCCTATCGAGGACTTTGATGCCATTAAAGAACAAACATTCTTTAGAGACTTATGAATTTTCCAAGAATTTTCTAGACCGGGATGATCTAAGGGAATTAACTTCCAAAAATTATAAGAACAAGAATCATGAAGGCTCAGAGGAATAAGCTTTTGAGGATGCTTACCTAGGTCAACCTGATCTTGATTCAGAGCCTTCTCTAGCTGCATAGCTGCTTGTGGGAAGAATTTATCTTGTTCAATAAACATAGAGTCATGATTAAGCTCCATCACTAAATCAAATATTTCCGTCTGATGGATAGATAAAGACTCCAAGGGAACCAAATCAATATTTAAGTCTACTTCAAGATCTTTCTTAGCAGACGATTCCATGGAAGGAACAATATATTTTCCAATATTCTCCTTTGGGTTATTAGACTTAAATTATTTCTTCCTTCCTATCTTATCTGATGGATAATACTTGGGCCTCCAAATACCAGAAGGAATTTGAGGATTTAAGTTCTTAATTTTCTTGGACATAGGATCTTCATTCTTTTTAGCCCGTAATTTCCTTTTAAAGAATAATGAACAATCCTCCTTTATGTGTCAATATGCATGGCATCTGATGCATTTGAAAGGAATTACTTGGTAAAATAAGGCTTGCACATACTTGAATGAATCTTTATGATTAATAATATTCTCTGAAAGTCCTTCCTTGAGATCAAGAACCAATAGAATTTTTTCTACTTCCATATGTATTGTACTTAGATATGACAAATCGGCCTCCACATAAGATCCTAATGAATAACTAATGGCCTTAAAGATACCATCTGACCATAGGTCAGATGGGAGGTTCGACAACTTTATCTAGACATAGCAATATCATTTCTTTATGTCATAGCATCAAACATTGACAACCGTCGTTTTAAAAACAATATATTGGAGTTCCAGTGCCAATATTTGTTTAGTATTGTAGTATTATCCTTCTTTTTTTGAAATTTGAAAGCTTCCCATCCTCCGGAGAGAACAAAGGAGACCAGAATAGAATCAATGACATTTCCCCGATTATCTGCGACCCACTCCTTCAGACTACGTTCTCCCACCATCCGTCCAGAGAATCTACCAACCATAGTCATCTCACTATTCTCCATTGCTTCATTGAGTTTTATTTCCACTCCTAAAACAAGATTTAGCAGACTAGTCTTCTTCTTAACACATTTCTTCCCATACTTCCTATTCTAAGCTTTCCTCTCATTGTTTACGATGTTTGGTTCTTCTAAAAAAGATGACTCTTGATAACCCTTCGAAAATTTTGAATCAGGTTTGGTCACATTAACTTCAATGATTTTAGTGTCAACAAAGACTATTCCATGCCTATGGAAAAAAGAAGGAATATAACACCAAATTCGACCATAGTAATCTCAAGTGCCTATATATATCATTAAGATATGATTTCTTCACAAGAAAAAGTTCCTTCATTTTTATAACCATTAAATCCTCTAATCTCTAAACCTTGACCTTATCCTATTAATAAAAGAAATCTAACTGATGCATCTTCACTAATGGATGGCCACTCTTTCTTGAATATCCTCTCAACCCCTTTTTCCATGCTTGTTAAGGCCTTTTATTCCTATAATTGATGACTCTCAATCAATTCAAGATGTATTTCTAGGATATATTGTCAATCTACCACTTTAGAAACTTCATTGTCCATATTTATAAGTACATTTTGATTCTTAATAGCCTCAACTTGGTTTTAGAATCATACAGTATTCTCTTGTAACTCACCAATATTGGATAATCTCTTCAACAATTTTCCTAGTTATTTCATAGGGGCTTTGATATTTTTTAAGTGATGGAGGTATTGTTGTAAATCCCATGCTTCTTGAATTTGTTCCAATATAGTAGAAAAATATGACACATTATCTACAATAAACATAGTACAAAGCCAAAGTGTGATGTTTGAACTTTTGATGCATGTGTTATTTTTATTGAAGCGAACATAGTACTAAATAACATTGGTGTAGAGGTGGATTCCATTAATGTTGAATAAAAGAAAGAGCGAGAGAATGCACCAATAATGCAAGTAGAATTAGCTCCATTTGAATATGGATTCCCAAAAGATTGCATTCCCATAGTAGCAACAATAGTAAATTATGTGGAGGAACTTCTTCCCACTATAATGTTTGAATATTATGTCTAAATTGGTCAAAATTAAGTGCAACTATTAGGATATTTAGACACTTAGAAATTAGTTAAGATCAACTTGGTCGAATTTTTGTTTATGTAATGTGTGGTTTTTTAGTATGCATTTTTACTTATGTAATCCAATGGTTATGATATATTCTTGGCAAAAACTGATTTGATGGTTCATCTTCTCCTCGATATTAACAATTGTATTGATTTGTGGCTTAAAACTTGAATGGTCTATAAAATCTACTTAAAGAATATGGAGGGTCATTTTCTAATGATAAATTGTGAGAACATAATATGTAAATATTTTTTCTTTGCATTGATATATTGCCTCAAGTGGTCGTTTGGCTAGGGTCGTGGACTGTTTGCCTCTCTAAGGGTTTTAACCATGTAATACATTGGTATGAAGATTTATGATATGTTTGTGTGGGTGGTTTATTAAGGTGTTTGACCTATGTGGAAATACCCCATTGTAGTTGAACATTGTATCAGAGTGCTTATGAAGGACTACTCCCATTGTTGGTTGAGATCTAAACTTGTCTACCTTCATGCATCAAAGGATTTATAGATTGTGCTATTTATGCGAATTTTTTGGCTGAGAGAGGTGTTTCATTGTGTCTAGAATGATTCTTCCATTTGGATACCCTTTTCATTTCACTCGAAAAGGTTTCTTTTTTCCCAAGGTATGGCCATTTTATCGGATCTAGAGGTATATTAATTACATTTATGGATTTTTAAAATATTTCTCATATTGTTTCATATTTCATTTTGGTTTTCTATTTTAATCTTAGTTTGTTTCACTTTTGGTCTGCATATGCTCTTTCGTATGCACTCTAAGCAAGTTGGACAATAAAAAATGGAGTGGAAAGGGTTTTCTTAATTGCATATGCTCTTTGTCGTGCACCTTGTATGAACTTAGTAAACCATAAATAGGGATACAATTTGTTTTTTTTTTCCGGTAAATTAACCAATATCTAACCTTAAACTTTAGAAGTTTCAATCTTGAAATTTTTATTTTTATTTGTATACAGTTGTGTAAAAGTGTTTTGCAGGCCCAACATAAGGTTCTTTGGGTGGGCATGCTCTCCAACAACAAAAAAACAACACCCCAATTCTCCTTCACGACAACAACACCAATTCTCCTTCATAGTATTAGTATATATTTTCTTTATTTCACTTGGTTGAAAGCTATTAAGTATGAGGTATTGAGCTCAAGTCCTTCACTTTATTAAGTTAATTTTTGAAAAAGTTCATGCAACTTTAATTTATAAAGTAACTTCGTTGTAAAAGTGTTTCTCACTTGTTTTTATAAAAGTGGGTCACATATTTTAAAAAGTAACTTAGTTGTAAAAGTTAGCTTATAGGTAAAGTTGGTAAATGAAGTGGATATTTATTACTTAGTAACCTTATTTTTCACCCATCACCACATGGATCAATCTCTACTTGTAGACTAAAGTTGGAGCATTAGAAAAATATTTCTAAAAATGCAAATAGATGTGAATTGCATGCTCGAAGTGGATGCTAAGGTTTCAACCTAGCTACTCACACTCTCTTTTGATGGCATTTCCGCCACCTATTCCAAGCTCATCTCCTTCTATAACCCGCATATTTGTGCAAGGAATGAAACATGGTTTATCCTCCACAATGTTGAACAATTTTGTGTTTGCCTCTTTGTTTGGACACTCTCTTCATGCGATGGATTCTAGATCAGAGGATTGGATGGTTAATAAGTAAGTTTCCTTATGGGATATAGTTCAAAATTTCAATAACGCCCATTCCCTCAACTGCTTCCAAGTTCAATAGGATCCCTCCCTCTCCATTCTGATAGATACTAACACTGAAGAGCAAGCTCTCTTCTATCGATATCATGGGATGGTGTGCCATTTTAATGGATTGTGGCCATTCCTTATTGATTTGTAGAAATGGTATATCATCCCATCGAGACCCTTGATGAAGGAAGATGCCTATATAAACCCTTGTGCAAAAGGGTTTTTTATTGTGGAATTTGATCTTGAAGAAGACATGGACTTGACCCTTAGATCCAGACCTTGGTCCTGGGGAATTTTAGGACTATGCATGAAGCCATGGACTCCTTCTTTCGATCCTATGATGGATTCACTTGTCTCTACTCCAGTATGGTTCATGTTTCCAAACCTACCCTTGCATTCATAGGGCGGTCCCTTCCTTAATCCATTGGGAATGCTCTTGGGAAGTTCCATTACCGTATCCTTGAAACATTGAATCGATCTTGTACCACCTTTGAGGATTTGTGTGGAAATGGACTTCAATAAAGGATTTCCAGATGAAATAAATCTTATTGGTACAATTTTTTCATGGACTCAAAATCTTGAGTATGAAATGTCATCTTCAGGTGCAGGGCATACAACAACCTCTTGCACCAAATCTCCTAGGAATAAAGGTTCTAAACAACCCCATTGCAAATATCTATGGTGGGAGGGTGAAAAGAGAATGAATCAATTCATTTACGTAGAAGAAGATCGATATCTGAATACTCATAAAGCATATTCAAATTTTGTCCAAGAAGAAACTAGTAAGACCCATATAGCTAAAGAACCTATTAAGAAGCAAGATCAAGTAACATCAAACTCAGCTACTGAGTAGAAAGATCAGACTTTGCATGTCCTAGAAAATAAATAAAACAATATTAGTTCGACAAGATCCACTTTACCCCTATTGGGAAAAGAAAAGAAAATGGAAGGAAGTTGGGATGATCTAGTAGAAGGAGAGGAGAAAACTTCTCATTCAGAACTCCCAGATCCAGGTAAAACAAAAGCATGGATAATGATTGTCAAGAAAAGGAAGCCCCTATTGCCCCGCAACCAATGGTGACAAGGAGTAAATATTGCAATCCTTCCTAGACATGATTTGTTTCTCAAGTTTATTATGCAACTAATTTGTTTGCATTTACTCATGTTCTCAAGTCTTTGATAGGAAGTACAAGATTATAGGATGAGTTGGTTTTTTCCCTCCCATGGTGCAAGGAGGAGAGTAGTTTAGTTAGTCAAATTTAGAAATATTGAATTTGTATCTTGAAGCTGATTTGGTATCACCACAACAAGTTTTAATACAAAACTCTATACGTTTTTGTTAACAAAAAAATCTATACTTGCCTCTTGGCTTCGTGACTCCATTTTATGCTTTTCTTAAAAAATGCATAACTTTGACACCCATAGCTTGTTTTCACTGCCCTTTTAAAAACAAAACTACCCATTATTTTGAGAGATTTGAATCTAGATTATTAGTTTATATTTTTAAAGCCATCTTCTCTACATATTATACTATGTATAGTCCAAGTTATATTTTTTTTACTAGTACCAACCACTTCTTTGCATGGAAATACCCATATGGAGGATTTACTACAAAGTAGGTGACTTTACTGGGTTACCTTGGGAACGAAAATTCCCCTCTTAATGCATTAAAGAAATCCAAATGGGATAGTAAAAATGATGAAGTATGTGGATTAATAGGAGTGCCCATATCTAGTGTTCTTTAATTTAATCTTCTAGGAATTGAGACCCCATTTGCAGCATGGCAAAAGTTGGAAATCATGTTTGGTAAACACAATGAGATTCGATCCTACCAACTTGAAAACCAATTAATTACTTTAAATCCTAATTATTTATCTTGCATTGAATATTTTCTATATAAGTTCAAAACACTTCGAATTTTACTTGGATAATGTAAAAAAATCAAGACAAATGACCAACTCATATATTTATTCTTTCCAAGCTAGGCACTATTTTTTTTTGTATCTACTTTTCACTCCACTAGATAAGATATTATTATTCAAGGGGCTACTTATGAAATTCCCTCTTTTGAATATTTTTGTAATTCCTTGATTAGAGAGATATATAATCTCTTGCATCTTGGAGTGATTGGTACTATATGTACATCTAAAAAATACTTAGTATCACAATAAAATGATAAAGGTAAGAATCTGAAGAAGAAACATCCTCGCAACAATAAACAAAGTAGGGTCACAAACCCTCTCAACCGTATTCTCCTCCCAATGGTGATAAGGAAACCAAATCAAAAGGAAGTAAAACAGAGAGACATTGAAATATTTAAGGGAAAGATGCTCATCTAGAGTCTAAATGTTTTTAGAAAATGGAATCCTTAGAAGTAGCAATGAAGAAGGAGGACATCGATCTTGATTCTTCTTCTAACTCTTCTTCTCATGGACATGTACTTTCCATTTCTACTTTTTCATTCAATACATCATCATATTCTTCTTCTAATGAGTGGCTCATATGGCTAAAGGAGAAAGTGACATTTTTTCTAATGTTAATGAATGCAATACAAGCAAATATTTGTTCGTGATAATAGATCTCTTAGTGTTGTACAGTATGGAATAGTTCAACTAGATGATGGTCATTTCAAATATGTATTATGTGTTCCAAGTATTTCTTGCAATGTTTTATTAGTATATCATATCACTCATTTAGGTAAAGGTAAGACTATATATTTTTCACCTCATTAGGTGGTAATAAATGTTTAAAAATATCCTAAGCATGTATTAGAAACTACAATTGCTGATGATATTACAAACTTGTATAGATTTTACAACTTTAGGTCATCCCTTTTTCCATTAGTTTTTATTGATCATAGTGATGACTTGAGAAAACTATGGCATGGGCGATTTGGTCATCAAAACTATCACTCATTGCAAGAGATATGTAACCAGAATACGTTGAATGGTCTTCCTCTCGTTTCTTGCAAAATGGTGTTTATCCCAAGTGTGTTCTTTACAAACATCATTGGGACAATCTTAACATGCATGCCTCGACCCCCTTGCAACTTGTTCATAGTGATTTGCACAGTTCACTTCCTTTTTATTATATCTTTGAGTTCAAGTAATTATTAACATCCACTTATGTATTCTCCAAACACACTTGGATTTACTTATTAAAACTCAAGAGTGAAGTTTGGACACATTTTTGGCCTACACATCCATTCTAGAAAAATAATATGTACATGAACTATAGAAGTTAAGAACATATAGTTGAGGATAATATGTTAACAATAAATTTATCACTTACTACACTACATTGGAAATTCAAATGCAACATATTGTTCCATACACCCCACAACAAAATGATGTTGCTAAGAGAAAGAATCACACATTAAAGGAAATGGAAAATTGCACGATCCAATTTAATACATTAGTTGTTCCAATCACATAGTTAATCACACTCCTATGAAGTATTTAAAAGATATAACATTGGAAGAAACATAAAGTAAAATTAAAACACATGTAACCACTTTTATGTGGTTGATAGTTAAGCATGGGCTCACATTCTTAATGAATAATACATAGGATTACAATGTATGAGTTAGAACTTCAATTTTTTTGGATATTATAAAGATGTAAAAGGTTATGCACTTCTTCGACCTCATTCTAATGAAGCTATTATTAGAAGACATGTTAAATTTGATGAAATTCTCTTAGCCTAAGAGCCTAATTTGATGAAATTCTCTTATCTTGTGATCCTAATTCGATGTTTTTTCCATCTTCAATGATTGTGCCATCTTCAACTCCCAAAATTTATTCTAGTAACCATATTTTATTTTATTCTTCACATGATGACAAAAAAGATAAAAATACACCTCCACCTTCTCACCTTCCTCCAATTGGTTCCATTGAACATGAACTTGCACCAACACCGTTTCTTCCTGGATGGGTTTGTACAACACAAGAAGCAATTGGTGAGAATTCTAGTGATCCTATAGATCAATGTCAAACATGCTCATAGTTCTAGAGAGTCTTTTATCTTTTAGCTCAAGTTTCAGAGACTCATGATCTAGATACATTTGTAAAAGCTTCTAGACATCCAAATTGGGATGCAAAAATGAATGAAGAATATCATTCCTTGATGATGAATGATACTTTGGATCTTGTACCTATTTTGAAAGGAATAAACTTGTTAGATGTAAATGGGTGTATAAAACTAAATATGCATTAGATGGAAGTGTTTAAAGACATTAGGCCTAGTTAGCTACCAAATTATTTACTCAAATTGAAGGGATTGACTATAACGAAACATTTTCCCCTGTACAAAAAATTAATTCCATATGTCTTGTTCTAGCCTTTGCCACTTCACATAAATCGAACCTCCATGAAATGGATGTCAAAGTTACCTTCTGACAAGGGGATTTGTAAGAATAAATTTACATGGAACAACCTCTTGGCTATGTTTAGAATGACTCTATCCTTGAAGTGAACCCAATGGGTTACTTCACAATGGAATCCATTAGATCAAGGATAAATCCATATGATTCCTCAAGGAATAAATATTTATTGTTTATTAATCATTCATGTCTTGTGATACAATGGATGCATATATAAATACATGTGAAAGATGATAAGTCATGACCTTTGGGAAAATGTACAACTATTATTAATTACAATAGTAAATATGAAATATTATCCTATATTACTAAATTTATAATTAAATATTTATATATTATTATATAGATGTAATATACTTTAGGTATATTACAAGTCTTCCCTCTTTTGAAATGCTTTGTCCTCAAAGCGTCTTCTATAACTGTCACTTATGTAATATGGTTTGACGACTTGTCCTCAAAGCTTCTTCCTTGAGTTGTATAGATGTTCTGTTTTTGCAATACGTCATAACAATATATTGATTCTTGTGTACTCCATTTTTTGTAATTAGGATGTCGATGTGATATCCTGGTACATTGATTCTTCATGAACTTTGGTTTAAACTGTCCATGATGAACTTGAGATGACATCTTGAAATTTGACATTCTTGTATTGATTGGCGAGACAATGTCTTCATTAGAGGTGAGTGACGAAAATAAATTTGATGATGTCGACATGTCGCTTAATTGTGGCTTCAATTTTGATGATGTCGACGTGTCATTTAATTGTGGCTTCAACTTAATTTTTGGATGTTCAATCAATGACAAAAATTCCTTTGTAATGTCACTTTGATTTTTCATTTTGAGTCCTTTTGTTGAGGTTCCTTTACCTTTAAATTCAAATTTTGAGAAATTATGTGATTCCACTGGATCAATTAAGGTTTCCTTGTCAACCTTAAATACTTGTATATCCTTACGTTTTAATTTCTTTATTTTTGTGAGCAGAATTTGACTGTGATTCTTTAAACTGTTAATCTCTTTGTCTTTTTATAACAAGATTTTGTAAATATATTTCTTCTAATCCTGCTTCTTTTTAGCTTCTCTATCACACTGAATTGTGACATCTTGACGACTCGAATCTTGATCCTTTACTTGTAAGTCACAATTCTTTGTTTTTTTTTTCTCTTAAACTTCTGATTTCTTCTAACATTTTCATATTAAGGTCCTTTAGGGTATAAACTTATTCTCCTTTTTTCTGATAAGTTCTTGTTGAGCTCTTGATTCTCCTGTTCAAGTCTTGGAATGTCCTACCTCGTATCCTTTAATTTATTGATTTGTGACAATAATTTCTCGCCATGAATTTTTAAGTTTAAATCTCCATTTTCTTTTTCTTCTAGACCTTTACACTTTTCTCATTGTTTCGCTAGTTCATCTTCTAGTTCTCTAATCTACGACTGCATTTGCATGACATCTGGTTGTTCTATTAGAGTAAAGACTTTTCCACAGTTGGGGAAAGGTTGATTTGTATTTTTAGCCTCCAATTTCCATTTATTTTCATCTGCACAATATGGACATTTCCACAAAAATAAATTTTTTGTGGACTTCATTTTGGGTGCAGTGTGAGAACAAGGCATTAAGGGAATGGTGATGGTTTTTAGGGATTTTAACTATTAAAAATAATAGTAACAATGATAATAATAATAATACTTATTATTAAAATAATAATATTATTAATATATAGTTTTATAGATAAAAAAATAAAAAAAATAAAAAAAATAAAAAAATAAAATTAATAATAATAATATTATTATTTGTAATATTTACATTTTTTATATGGAAGGGGAATTAGGTTTTTGTTTTTTCGAGCAGGAAAAAAACTACACTTTTGATATTCAATTAACTTGAATCAAAAAGTACATCGGCTTGGAAGATCATCAAATATCTAGTAGAGAAAAACAATCTTCTTCTATAGCTCATGCACAATAGTGTCCAAACAAAATTATGGTCTTAAAAATTCTACTTTCATATCCCAAGTTACCCCAGACCCACATAGACTAGTGATAACTTAGATAAATACATCAAAACATAAAACAAGAAATCATATCTGAAAAATGTTAAATAGTCAATGGTCTACCAAGGTAGAATTTTCAAACTCTTGCCACCATAAAAGTCCTTCTTTCTCCAACAGAGCTTCTTTTGACAAGCAGTCAACATTAGGGGTTTTAAGTATTATAGTAATATTTAATAATAATAATAATAATAATAATACAATATTTTTTGGGTTAGGATTGGGTGAAATTAGGGTTTTTGAACCTAAGGGATGGTGGATGGGACTATGAAGATGAGTAAGAATGGAAGCCTTAGTGGAGATGGGATATAAAAACCATGGGTTGGTTTTGTAAAACCATGTGTTGGTTTTATATTTTTTTTCTTTTATTTTTTACTTCCTTTTATTTTTTTACTTTTTATTTTATTTTTCACTTTCTTTCCTTGAAAATAGCCACAAGATAGGGAACAATAAGACCACAAGCCTAAATTTTATTTTCCACTGAGGAGTGAAGACTTCAAATAAATATATATATATTTTTCCAAATAACTTTCTCTTAGATATATTGCCACTGACGAAAATTAAAAATGGGCCACAAGCCTCCATAACCAAAATAAAACATGGCCAACAATAGCTCTGATGCCAACTGAAGTGAACCCATTGGGTTACTTCATACTTGAATCCATTAGAGCAAGGATAAATCCATATAATTCCTCAAGGAAAAAATATATATTGTTTATTAATAATTCATGTTTTGTGATACAAAAGATGTATATATAAATACACGTGAAAGATGATAAGTCATGACCTTTGGGAAAAAGGTACAACTATTATTAATTACAATAGTAAATATGAAATATTATCCTAAATTACTAATTTTATAATTAAATATTTATATATTATTATATAGATGTAATATAATTTAGGTATATTATAATCCTTGTCTATTTCCTTAAGAAATATATCTATGGCCTTAAACAAGAGTCTTGGTCTTGGTGTTCCAAAATGGATAGCTTTCTTTTTGACATAAGTTTTTCTAGTTGTTATTATTTAACCACAATGTCTATGATAACAAACTAGGAAAACATCTCATAATCCTTTCTCTTCATTGTTGATGGCCTTATTCTTAGTGGTAGTGACCCTAAACTTTAACCCATGTGAAATCTAACCTTAAGAATAAATTTGAAATGACCAACTTGGGAATTTTCATTATTTTCTTGGTCTCCAAGTCTTGCAAACCAAAGACAAAATTTTTATTCCTCATTGTAAGTATGATTATGACCTTGTTCACTAGTTTCACATGGAATATTGTAAACAATTTCCATCTTCCTTCGAGTCTAGAGTTAAAATGATGCCACCTGCACTAAACCCAAAGTAGATGCCACCTTATATTGTTATTTAGTTGGTATTACTTTGTACTTGACTCATAACCATCCTAATATTTCCTTTGATGTTGTTCATGTTTCTCGGTATATGAAAACACTCGATGAAAGTCATTAGAAAACATAAAAAATGATACTTCGATACATCGAGGTACAATTCAGTTTGGGATTCATTGCAATTAAGAGGAGATTCCTTTGCTAGTTGGTTTCAATGATTTCAATTGTATTGGTGACCTTAATGATCACAAGTCTACTACAATTCATGTTTTCA
Source organism: Larix kaempferi (assembly GCA_027924585.1). NCBI lineage: Eukaryota > Viridiplantae > Streptophyta > Pinopsida > Pinales > Pinaceae > Larix > Larix kaempferi. The sequence continues at coordinate 902,683 of BSBM01000264.1, forward strand.
ATCCTGTTTTTGGACCTGTCACTTGGGGTTGCAAGTAACAACAATCTCTTTCTCTTTCTTTAACAAAAGCAAGTATTGAGATGCCATTAATGCAAGCCATGAAATTGTGTGTCTTTGATAGAGCCGTTCGGAGTTTGGATCCAAACAGTAGCATATAAATACCATATGGTGTGTAAATAAAAGTGTCGTCAAGCTTACCAAAGATCCAATTCAACATCTTTTCAACAAACAAATTGATCTAGTCATGCATTTCGTCATAATATTTATTCAAGATTTCATTCTTGAAGTGCTTTTCCATATAGATGATCGAGCTGCTGACATTGTCACAAAGTCTCTTTTAGAAGTGAAGTTTTCTAAAATTTGATCTATGTTAGGAGTTCAAGAAGTTTTCATTGAGGGGGGTTAGCTATAATTATTCCTTCCTTTTCCTATTGTGTCACCTTTTAAATCCTTCAATCCCATCCCAAGTTGATCTTAAGGGGGAATGTTACAAGATTTAGACACTTAGGAGTTAGTTAGGATCAACTTGGTATAATGTGTGTTTCTTTAGTATGTTTACTTATGTAATTTGATGGTCATGATATGTTATAGACATAAAGTGATCTAATGGTTCATCTTCTCCTCGATCTTAATAACTATATTGATATATGGCTTAGCACTCAATTGGTCCATGATATCTCTTTTTTAAGAACATGGAGGGTCATCAATATATTGCCTCAATTGGTCATTTTGTTGGGGCCATGGAATTTTCCCCTCTATAAGGGTTTTAACCACATAATACATTGGTGTGTAAATCCATGATCTATTTGTGTGCGTAGTTTCTTAAGGTGTTGTGAAACTACCTTGTTTTAGTCAAGAAACAATACCTAAAGGGACTCTAACTTGACAGTTATCAAATGAAACATTATCAAATGACCTAGCTTGGTATATTTGTGACACCAATGTCTATGTAAACAATGATGGAGAAGGGACATTATCATTTCCAACTAATACATGTCTTAATGAATATATTGCTTGGAAAGTAGCTTAGGAATTTGGGGAAAGTGTAGGGCCATAAGTTCCCTGATTACAAATAGTTGAACTACCACAATGCCTCATAAAGAGGGAAACTGGCGATCAAATTATCTCTAGTGATGCGATGCTAGGTGAAAAAGATTTTCCTAACTAGGAACTAAGCCAAGATCATGTTCATGGGAGGGGAATATGGAAGTAACAAATCAAGGCTATATTAATCTATGAAATTCCAACTCAAGCATTGCAATGATGATGAGAGGAACAAATCCTAATGATTCAGTGTGCAAGATGGGATGTTGATGCACTATGTTCAAAGAAGTGATTATAATAGCTACTAGTAATGATTATGGTAGTGGAATGGAAGTATCCCTCAAATACATACATGTTTTTGTTCCTATCTAATTTTGTAGAAAGGGATGCACAAGTTCCAAATTGTATATGGAAGAGTGGATGAGGTGGGAAACAATGATTTGGAGATCATAATACTTAGGGAAAATTTTGGATCAAATGTCGATAATCTATAAGTGATCACATGTAAAATCTTGCATCTTTTCCAAGATCAGAATTTTTCATGACCATAGAGATTCAAAATAAAGATGTAGGTATTTGGAGGACTAAGTCCATGAGTATTTGATGTATACTGAAGTGCCTCTATTGAATCTGATGATAGTTAGAGTGGCCATAGTGCTAGGGAAGGGAGAAAGAGAACAAGGTTATGGTTGCTAGATAAAGAGGAGGATGAGCCCTCTTCTTGTCTTGGCTACAAAAGGTAAGAACACAAGAAAAACAAATGTTTTAAATGGAAGGAGTAGATCCTTAAAGATTGCTAAACAAGATGCGGGATAAGATCCCTATAATAACTATGAAATCTTGAAAAAAAGGGAACAAATCTACTGTGTTGATCATGAAAGCACACCTAATACCATTTCATAAAAAATAGAATAATGGAAATCAAATATAATACTTTTCAAATGTCCAAAAAATATCTTCTACATGATGGCCACCTTATAAATGTACTAGGTACACATGATGGCCGCCTTCTTATTAATGTACTAGGTACAAAATAGTGATTGTTTGGTTTAACCATGCCTCCTATTTTATTTGATATATAATAACTAACTTCTTAATGTATAGATCACAAAGAACACTAATCATTAGAAGCATTATTATTATGCTTTTCTCCACTTAACCTTGTCTCGAATCGTGTACCATCTCTATACATTCTTTCAACTTTTCAAACCAGCACAATTTAAATTTAATAACTCCCAACACATTAACTTAAATTAAGCAAATGATTATTACAAGATATTTCAATATTCCAGTGTTAGAACCACTATTATTATGCTTTTTTCCACTTAACCTTGTCTCGAATTGTGTACTGGTCATCTCTATACCTTCTCTCAACTTTTCAAACAAGCACAATTTAAATTAAACATTAAATTAAATTTAATAACTCCCAACACAATAACTTAAATTAAGCAAATGATTATTATAAGATATTTCAGTGTTAGCAAATGTTATTATAAGATAGTTATAATGTTATTTATTTTCTTTTCCTTTTATTCTAATTTATTTATATCTGAATTTCAAGCTACCGAGGTTTAATTATATTTTTAATAATAAAAAAATGAGTGTGATTTAAAAAAAATAACAAAAATATATTTTACTTGTAAAACTCATACAATAAGCATATTAAACTAGAAAGGATGAATCGTGTATGGAAGAGTAGAGATCATAATATTTAAGGAAAATTGATCAAAAGTCAATAATGTAGAAGTGATCATGTGCAAAATTTTACATTTTCTACGAGGAACTGTCATGATCATAGAGATTCAAAATAAAGATGGTATGGATGATTAAGTTCATGAGCGTTTGATGTATGTCAAAGTGTCTTTATTGAATCTAAGTGATGGTTAGAGTGGTTATAGTGTTAGGGAAGGGAGTAAGAGAGCAAGGTTTTGATTTTTAGATAAAGAGGTAAATGTGACTTCTTCTTATTTAGATACATAAGGTGGAAACACAAGAAAAAACAAATGTTTTAAATAGAGGAGCAGATTCTTGGCGATTGTGAGGGATAAGATCCATGTAATGGTTATGAAATCATCCCAAAGAAGAAGGGAACCAATCCATTATAGTGGTCGTGGAAGCACACTGATACTATTTGATACAAAATAGAATGATGAAATATTATTCAAATTTCCAAAAGATATCTTCTACATGATGGCGACTTTCTTATAGATATATTAAGTACAAATAAGTGATTATTTGTTTTGACTATGTCTATTATTTTATTTGATATATAATAATTAACTTCTTCATGTTTAATCACTAAGAATACTGATCATTTGATCCAAACCGTTATTATTATACTTCTCTACTTACCTTGTCTCAAATTGTGTATCATCTCCATACCTTCTCTCAACTTTCTCAAACAAGCACAATTTAAATTTAAATTTAATTTAAAAACTCCTAACAAATTAACCTAAACTAAGCAAATAATAATTATTATAAGATATATCATTGTTAGCAAATGATTATTATTATAAGATATGTCATTGTTAGCAAATGATTATTATTATAAGATATATCATTGTTAGAAAATGATTATTATAAAATATTTTAATGTTATTTATTTTCTTTCCCCTTTATTCTAATTTATTTATATCAATTTCATGCTATGAAGGTGTGGTTTTTCAGGGACAATAGTGCACCATCATTGATTGTAGTCTAACTAGTACGAGGACTTTGGCTATAGGGGTGAGAGAGGGTGGCCTTCACAATTTACTATTTTATAAAATATCACTTGTACATTCAAGTGGGAGGTTGGAGGTAAGGAGTCTTTTCCTCTAACCAAACCTGTAGTAATAGCTGTAGATAGGCAATTAAATATCGGGGGTCTAACATGACTTGCTCAACAACTAATGAGGTCTGGTCGAGTAAAAGCTAATGGATTTTGTAGAATGACCTTGATAGCAGGGATAAAAATTTATATTCTTAATTAAAAAAAGTTGAATGTGATTTTAAAAGAAAATAACAAAATATAAACTCATACAACAAACCTATTAAACTTGTTATAATGAAAACCTAGTCTTCAAAACTAAGGCCATAAATGTTATTTGCAAATCTATATCATTAATTAAAATCACACATATATCGATTGAAAAACTAAAATCAAAACAATTATATAATTTAATTTAAATTTAAGATAATTAAATATAAATATTAAAAATATATAAAAGTAAAAAATAATAAAAAATATAATATAGATAAATATATTATAATTTATCAATAAAAATATAGAAATAATATACAATTATTATAAAAGAAATAAGAAAATTTATGAAAATAAAAACATAAAAATAATATATAATTATTATAAAAGAAATAAGAAAATTTATGAAAATACAATCTAGGTGGGAATATAATACTCCATCTCATAATCACTTCAACTAAATATAAAAAACAAATATAATATCTATTATAATAAATAAAATTTAATATGAATAAAATATGTCAGGTATGTAATGTTTTTATACCAAAATTCAATAAAAATAAAACACTCCAATAATTGTTTATTTTTAATTTCTTTAAATGTTTGAAATACATTTAAAGGTAGCTTGGATATTTAATATATCACATAAATTTATTTATTTTTCCAAAAAAAAAACATATATCTTATTTTTTGATAGGAAAAACAAAATATAATCTTCAGGTGCATTTAAGCATTTAGTTTACCGCGATAAGCTACTTATTAGCTTTGTAATTTTATATTTGGTTAATTTTCGATAAGCTACTTACAACCCTTGAAATCATAAGTTAATGGCTTGATGAGGCTTGTTTTTTTTGGATCTTTCTATATAAAGCTTAAATGTAATGCTAGTACTTGAGCTGTTACCTAGAAAGCAGGAGTATGCCGGTACTAAAAAATTCTATTGTTTTGAGATGTCCATATTCTCCAAATTGTTAGGAACAGAATGCATTTGATCTTGTTTAAATTTGTTTTCTCAAACCAAGGGACTAAGTTTTGTTCAAAAGTATTTGCCTGTCATTTTTGTTCCACATTTAAACCATCACATATTTCTATCCATACAGTTTGTGAGTATGTACATGAAATTAGTAAGTGCTCCAATGTTTCTTCATTGCTCATACATAACATGCATATGCTAGGCCCACATAAATTTATCTTTAGTAGATTATCCCAAGTCATCACCTTCTTTTGCATGGTCAGCCACATAAATATTTTACATTTATGTGGTGCTAAAACCTTCCAAACTGCACTCCACCACCACTTTCTGTTGATGATTAGACTATTCCAGAATAGTGCATAAGCCTCTTTGACTGAGTAGCTTCCTCCTAATTTGTTTCCAGTCCAAATAAGAGCATCCAGGTCTCCATTAAGAGATATAAATCCCTTCTGTATACCTATTCTCCAGCTCTCCCATTCCTCAGTCCACTATTCATTAAGGTTCAATTCAATTGCCGAGAGCCATGACTATCTCTGCAAGCCACCTGTTCCTGGAATAGAGACATCCTTAAGCTTACAAATACCTCTATTATTTAGTGAGTTTAAGAGTCCCTGTGATATTTTTATTTCTAGTACACACCCCATTATTCCATCCTTACCTATTAGAACCTTCTCACCTGAGCTTACCTTCCATGCTAGAAGATCCCCAATCACCAGAAAAGCCTTGCAGATAGCTTTCCAAAATAAAGATCCCCTTTTATGAGATTTAATAGGATGTCTAATCTAGGTAGTTATGTCTCCTACTCCCATATACTTAACCTTCAAGACTGACTACCATTTCCCATATTTTGTCAAAAGATTCCATACTGACTTTGAATCCAAGGAAGAGCCAAAACTATTAAGTTCCTTGAAGCCCCAACCTCCTATATCTTTTGGTATTGCTAACTGGGTCCATTCCAACCAATGGATTCCTTTTCTAGATTTCCCTCGCCATAAGAAATTAAAGCATATCTTCCTCAATTTAGTCAATACACCTTTGGGTATATGGGAAATTATCATCCAGTAAACAAGGATCACATTCAAAACTACCTCAATCAGAATAGATTTTCCTCCTCTTGAAAGCAAGTTGTTGCACCAAAAGTTTATTTTGGATTCTACTCTAGAGATCAGCCAGTCCCAGTCTTTGATGTAATAGTCGTTTGGTTTCAAATGAAACCTCAAATACTTAAAACCCCCTGTCAGTTTATGTTTTCCATTGGGAAAGTAACATTGAAGTCCTGCAAGTCTTGCTCTTCAACATCTTGGTGATAGACTACCGATTTTTCATGATTTATTATCATTCCAATAGCTATACTGAACTTGTCAAGAATATTTGTAACTTCCTATTCTTCCTTAGCACTATCATTAAGAAACAAAAGCACATCATCAATCAATAGAATGTGAGTAACTTGTACCTCTTCCCCGAAATGGATACCTTGGAGTTTTTATGTGTAAATATGTAAAAATCATATGTAGGAATATTTCTCATAAAGGTTTAAGCATTAAGGTTTTAAAGTCAATTAATGGGATTTCTAATTATTCTTGAAATTTATATACATCGTGATAATTTTAATTGAGAATATGAATATACACTTAGACATTCCTAGAAACACATAATCCATCAACTTAATTAATAAATTATAATGTCTCTTTTCTTTTTTCTTTTATTTAATTTTCTCTAACTCTATTGTGTTATGATCATCCACCTTCTTTTAACTCATTCTAATTCCCATGATTAATATTTTTTTTATAAGCACGAATAAATATTTATATTATAAAGAGGTTGAGGAAATCCTAACAACCAATCACAAAAATGCTTCCATTTGTAGAGTAGTTTCCACAAAATTTTCCTCGACATACTTGTTCCATGCAAGATACAATACTTGCAAAAAAAACTTGTAGTTATATTGCTTAATAAATTGACTTAACAAAACATTTCAATTGAAAAACATAAGACTAAGTAAAATTAAGAGAAAACATGGTCATTGTGGCCCTCTTCCATTGACCGATCTTTATGAGCATGTCCCTTGTCATTCGATGCTTCTATGTTTGTCATAGCTTTCCATTGAATCATTTCTTCTCCCATTTTATTTGAACCAATAGTGTGGTAAACTTGATACTATGTTCCCTAAGAAAACCCCAATATTATGTTGAAATGCATCTTAGTGTCACTTACTAAATTTTCTAATTTTTTTCTTGTTCCTTTACTCTAGTTTCTATTTTGTCTTTCCTGGTATCTTTCTATGGCATGTGATAGGTGGTATAATCAATGGACCATTTCATACCATTCATATGCAAATAGAGACTTCACAACACTCTTTTTATGTCTACGATTTCACAAAGAACGTCCCCACGACTATGTCCCTATTCAAGGGGTTAGCCATGTTAAATCTAGGTGAAGAACCCACTAAACAAGAGGCCTTGGACTTTAAAACTAGAGAATTTCCCACAACATAATTGAAGCATAAATATAACCAACAAAATGACCATACGATCAAAGCATCAAATTCATAAATCATTTAAGAGTGATTTCCCTTGTCTTGTAACCACTATAATGTCAAGCAAGAAGGATCACAACCAAACTTCTTGCATATCCCAGATACCTAAGAACTCCAGGTAACACCACCAATTGGACATAAGCTAATTTTAACACACACCTCGTTGCCTTGTCCATCCACATTCTAGATTGTTTTGATTGAATATATCCCATCGACATTGCAAAATATCAAACTGAGATCCATATAGATTGAAGCAAAATTATAAGAAAGAAAGGTAATGGGGGAGCCAAGGTCATGTGAAAGTGCAATGACTCCCTCACTTGAAATCAATGAGAGTTTAAATCTTGTACAATAGAATTGGAAAAGTATCTAGGTGGAAAGCATTCCCAACTACCAACTTCCACCATTTCAAAATCCACCGTTTGAAAGTGACATGAAATCAATTTAATCCCTACCATGCTAAAATTTCTAGGGGAGCCGCCTTTGTTCTAGGGGTGGGCCATTTTGAACAAGAATTCCCCTACATTGACTGCTTCATTTCCAAGTTGATTTGCAACTAAATTGTTATGATGTTGAGTGTGCATAAGTTTTTCATCATTTAAGAACTAAAGATTCCAAATAATTTGCTCATACATCTTAGATTGAATAGTCCCTTCTTATATTGCATTTTTCTTCACCTGCTTTATGACAAGAAGCGAGTCACCAAGAATTAGAACCTGCTAAATTCAAAGACCCTTCACAATTTATGTGCCTAGTAATAAGGCATACATTTTATCCTAATGGTTTTTCACCACACCGACTCCACATGAGAATTGCATTTTTGCTTTTCCATTGGTATCAGGAAGGATGCCACACAATAAACTTTTGTACCTTCTTCTTAGATTTTTTTCCTATTCCTATTTTGGCACCCCATTTTTAATCCCTTTAGTAATTCTCTTTAAATTTAATAATTAAACATTTTCCCTTTCATTAAACTTTTAAAAATAACTTCAAGCATGATATTGTATTCTCTTTATTCACTCCAATTGAGTTGATTTTATTTATTATTAGTAAATAAAAAAAAACAAATATTTCATGATATTATTATTATTATTATTAAGTTTCATTTAGTCTTTCTTATTTTATTCTTATTAATGATTAAACTCCACCTTAAATTTATAAGTGTGCAATGTTCTCTCTTTTCCATCTTATAAATTCCTCAATGATGAGTAGAGTGTCCACTTGAAACAAGTCTAGAAGACAATGATTTTCAAGAAGACACTACTACCACAATGCATTCTCAAATATCAAACAGAATATTAAGATGTGATTTGAAAGGGACAATAGCACCATGGAGAATTGGATTGAAAATTGAGATAGGTTTGAGATATGATGTGAATATGTAAAAGAAAAAAGCCAAAGCTAAATCTAGATATATAGACTAAAAAAAGATAAAAGTTTTATGAATTTGATTTTTTTATTTTCATGAGAGTTAAACCATACAACAATATTTACGTAAATTACAAATTTAAATAGATGAAATTGTTTTTTTTAATGGAAAAGTAGATTCAACGTGGTCAAATATCCCTTTACATTATTTTGAATGACTTAAAAATAACAAATTAGTAGAACCTGTAAACTAGTTTCCTAGATTTTATCCTAAACAAATCTTATGCATTATAATTTAATGAATTTGATTTATAAGTATATAATTAAAAAGCCAAAGGTGTCGTAGCACAATCACCCAAAATGACAAAAATAGTAGAGCTTGATCTCTGTCTCAAAAAGATAATCATATGGTAGACTTCCAACCTATCTATAACCCTATCATCAAAGCTATCCCCATAACAGTCCGTTAAAAAGTACATAAACATGTCAGCACAAGTTCCAAAAGATGTCAAACTATGCTATAGCATAATCATGTCTACAAGTCGACCTGCAATTTGTACCCCTAAACCATCGAAGCATCCACTTAATAATGACCTACATGAAGAGCCAAGCCTTCCTTATAAAGACGATCAGCCAAGGTATTATTTTCCCGAAAGATATGCTGGTATTCAACCTAAAAGAGAGATTTGGAAATATCTAAAGTTATCTTTCCTAAAGCCTGAAGATTGATATTATGAATTTTCGTTTTTTAATTCATCCACCACACAACCAACCGAGAGTCACCCATAACTCTTGCAATAATAATATTTTGAAGATTGGAAAATTTAAGAAGTGAAAGAAGAGCTAAAAATCCACCTCGATTGTTGGTACTTAGCCCTGCATTGGCCCTAAAGGAATATGCTACTGCTGTGGAGAAATTTATTACACAAAAACAAGTCTGCATATTGAAATAATACCTTGATAGGTCCCATAAAAAAAGTTCCTTGGGCACCATTGATCAATATCTAGCTCTAGCACATGTCTTCCAGCAAAAGGTGGTGCGGTCTCAAAATAGGAGTCAAACATATTTACATCCCTCAAGGCCACCACTTCCAAAGGCATAAACCGATCTTCAAAAATTGCAGAAATTCGAGTGATCCATATACTCCAAGAAATTATCACCACGAGAGCACAATATTGCTTCAAATGTCTTCTTGTAAACCAATCATTAAAACATGCTTCCACATTATCATTGGAAAAATATTCCTGAATGTTAAGAGATCTCATAACATCTTTCTAGACCATCTTCGAAAAAATGCAATGAACAAATAAGTGTTGGATGCATTCACCATGTGTTATTTACATAGATAACATAAAATAGGACCATTCTAGCTCCTCTTTTGCAAGACATCCCACATGAAAATATTCCCTTATAGAATCAATCACATGGAAATTAATGATTTGAGAGGAGAACGTAATTTCCACAAGTGTTTCCATCACCGAGACACTTGAGAAATTCTATATTCAACTAATGCTTGATAACCAAATTTAGCTGATTACTTACCACCTTTAGGGTCACAGGCCCATACCAATTCATCATCATGATCAAATATCCTAATGTGAGCACTAGTTAGAGGAGATACAAATATTTTCCAAATCATTCCATATATCCGGGAGTCCCAAATGATCAATTGTAATCCACCCTTGGTTCTAGATGGTGGTATTCACCAGATCCACAATTGTTCTAAGAGTGAAACGACCCTATAATTTAAGAGAGTTGACAATTTCTTCTAGAAGGAATATAGCAATACAACATCCCATAATCACATCAACACCTTCCTTCATATAAATTCCTCTTCTAACTTTCCAAGCAAGAAATTTACCCACAACAGGAAAGGATAACGACAGGGATTTCTATTGGTTTGATACCCCAACAATATTTTTGTGCTCCATCCTAACCTAGTCCAGAATAGACCCGAGAGAAAGGTACTTCTCAATAATTAGCTCTCTCCATAGACCATGTTTTCTAATAACATTCCAAAGAGAACAAGCTGCCAACGTTGTGCCAAAAAGGGATATATCTTTTAAGCCAAATTTGCCCCATTTCTCGGGAAGGGAAATCCTCTTCCAAGAAGCCATATGAAGACCAATGTACTCCCCACTAACATGCCACAAAGAATTAAAAAACATCTTAGGAATGGAGTTAAGAATTCATTCTAGGATCAAATCCATTATGATCTGGTAAATTGGAATTGCCTCCAGTACAAACTTTACCAAAACAAATCTTCCAGCGCGAGAAAGTAATTTTTTACACCAAAAATGAACCTATTGTTTGATCCTGCCAACTAACCATTGCCAGTCCATTTTTTTGTACTTATTAGGTTTTAAAGAGAAGACAATGTATTTGATACCTTCATCCAAATTCCTTGAACACATGGATAAAAGCACCAAGGGTACAAATGATTTGGGCCTCCAACAAATGCGCATAAGTAATAGATTTATGACGATTGACTTCCATACTTGATCCTGTATAGTAAATATTGAGAATATCCATAAATTTCTTGATTTCAAATGTAGAGACATGAAAAAATAAAAGGATATCATCAACAAATAAAAGGTGCATAAGTATGAGTCTCCTTCCCAACTGCACACCCTTCACCCACCTTCGATCCATGGCATCAATCAAAATTCAACTTAATCCTTTAGAAACCAAGATAATTAAATAAGGGGACAAAGGACACCCTTGACACAGACCTATGGACATATGAAAGAAGGGGCATGCCGATCCATTTATCAAAACTTCCATCTGGATTGTAGATGCACAACAGATTATCCACTCCACCATTCTTAAGGAAAAAACGATTTGCAAAATCATTAAATGCAGGAAGGTCCATGACACCTGATCATAATCCTTCGAGAGATCCAACTTGATAACCAAGGAGGGGGAGGAATAATCCTTGATACTATGTAGAGCTTCTTACACAACACCAACTGCCTCATGAATATTCGTTCTCGTTATAAAAACCCAAATTGTTCAACAAATATGAACTAGGAGAGGACAAGTTTGATTCTTGAAGCAATAACCTTGGCAATGAATTTGTACACGATATTACACAAACAAATAGGCCTATAATCATTAAAGGACTTTGGGTGATTTTTTTAGGTATAAGAGCAAAGAAGGTGGAAATAATATTGGCAAGTATATTCCCACTCATACGAACTTCTTCTATTACCCTAAGCAAATCATCACCTATGGCATCAAAGAAGTGTACAAAAAAATCAACAGTCCACCCATCAAGATTGGGATTTCAATCTTTTTAAAGGAGAGTAAAACCTCACTAATTTCATTCTTCATGACTTCTTTGAAGACTTCCTCATCCTTAGTGTAGCTAGTGTTTTCACACTAGCACGTGCTAAAGAGCACCTACTAAGGATTATGGAACCCTTAGTAGCAGTTTCAAAGATAGATAATATGTGAGTGCAAATAAAAACAAAACTAATCTAACTAATTACTGCAGTAAATAAATAGGAACCCATTAATGAAAACTTGATTTTGCATTGATGTGTAAAAAGTGGTTTACAATGTAGATTTACCTTAGAAGTTGAGGAGATGGGGGCCCTCACAGCTGTACGAAGAGTAGTGCTTCGGGTCTCCAAGGTTCCTTGCTCTTTTCCGAATGCTCAAATGGTGGCCAAGACTTGACTAGATGGGCACGAAAGCTCCAAGAGGTAGGCTAGAGTGCAATAGGAATTTTGGCAGCATAAGGGTCGGAAGAGTGATACATGGATGTGGAATGGGGGGCCTCTATCCCCTTTTTATAGCAATTTTGGGTGGTGGAGTATTGACCCTTGGTATTGGGAAACCACTAGTATTGGTTTGTGATATTTTGAGTTTTCCCTCCTTTTTAATTTTATTTTGACTTTTCCCCTTTTTCGTTTTCTTTTTTGGGGATTTTAACATTTTTTGAAGGATTTTCATTAATTGATGAGGGAAATAATGATTTTTTCCCATTTTGTTACCAATTTAGGGATGTTTTGGTTTTTGGAGGCCAAAAATGTAGGAAAAAGGGATAAATGGGTTATGTGACTAGGGGATGAGCTAGGTGAACAATTTTTGGGTGTTAACAGATTGCTCCCTAATGTGTGAGGGCAGGATCTCATCGTATGGCCGATAGAAATCATAGGTTTTGACTTTTTCCAGGGGTGTGGGCATTGTGATGGTGGAGAGCAAAAACTGGTTGGAGATCAGAACATGTGCTTCACACAAACTGCAAGGGAGAAAACTGGAAATACATCACCTCAATAATGGATGAGGAAAATAATCTCAAATATATGGATGAGGTGGAGATACCCATGATCATATCAAGATATAAAACTAATAATGAGGCCCAAAGGGGACTTGATAAATACATATAGCACTGATGTGTACATCATAATGGTCCAGAGGGGACACAAATCTGGGACATACTCATGGTCCAACCATGACTGATCGGAAGAAATGATACATGGAGACAATGAAATTCATACTGAATGCGGTATCACAATAACTGATGCTTTGCTGGATCAGAAGGTGTCCAACATCTGTATGGACTCAACGATTGAGAGTCAGAATCTCAAAGGTACATTGAATTGCATCTGAACTGGATATTCTAGGAAGCATATAGCTAAAGGGATTCTGAACAGTGTCGCCAACGCTGCCTAGATATCCGTGGGAACATACAACTGGGTGGTTCCAAATAGACTTACCAATGTGCTAGAGTCAGGGGATATCCAGGGTCTTCGATCAATAACTGAAGGGACCAATACCTTGCATGAATCTCAATGGTGCGATGATGGATTTGAAGTCAAGCACGTGAGAAACAACCATTTTAAGAAGCAATAAGGACTCCTCTTAGATGGTCTGTAGGAACTCACCACTGATGGAGATGAGTCCAAGGTACAGGGACCTCTGGGTCTATCCTCTAGAATAGATGTGTTGGTTTTGACAGAGGGAGACCTGTAATTACCAAGGAAATGTTGTTTCCTTGATAGGAGCGCAAGGTGTACAACCAAGAGCTGATAGTACTGGATGTGAGACTAACACACTATGGGGGGATATGAGGGTCATAAAGTGGGGGTACTCAAAATTATTTTGTTCAGAGTATGATGGAAAGGTTGACCTGGAAACATGTGAAACTGAATTTGGGGAAGGGGAATCATAGCTTAAGGGACCAAGGAGTGAGACTGCAATGGGGGAGACTCAGGGGGACAACTGATCAGTGATATCAGGAGACTCCAAGGGTGACACATCGCAGAATACTCTGAATAAATGAGACCATGCTGGGGATGTTTCCAAGATGAGTGCTAGATGTGATCTATCCAGGAGCCGAGAAGCACTATTTGTGCCTTCTTCATGGTTTAAGGAGCTCAAAGAAGGGATAGAAGTGTACTCGAGATAATATCGTTATGCGGATTTGTACGAGCCCAGGACGGTGGATGCTCTTGGGTTCTTTCAATTTTAAGGAGTTTGAAAGCGATAAGAAGACTTTGAAATGTGGATGGGTTACCATCGTGTGGATTTGTACGAGCCCAAGATGGTGAATTCTCGTGGCCGCTTTCAATTTTAGAGAGTCTGAAAGCAATAAGAAGACTCCGAGGGGGTTCTTTTTCGTGTGTTAGTCCCCAAATCCTGAAAAAAAATAAAAGTATGCAATGGAGAACTCTTCTAGTTGATGTGAATAGAGTATTCCTTTTTCGTAATTAGTCTACCAGGTCCAAAAAAAGGGTTAAACTTATACCATATGGATGCCCTTTCAGATACTTTAACGAGCATGAAAGGAAGCAAGATTGCTCGATGATATTTTAATTCTTTAAGGAGCCAGAAAAGAGCTGAACATAAACTCCCTAAGTGCCTTTTTTGTAAAGGAGCTGCTCAGCTCGAAAAAGGGATAAAAGTATACTGAACAGATGTAAAATCCAATCAAGGAGGAAGTGTTCAATCAAGGGACAAGTATGGGAACCAAGAAGACGAGGGGGGGAACACTGATGGGGCCTCCTTGCGGGTAGATGAATAGTGGAAAATAACGCAATAACTGCATTATGGAGGGAGCGAAGGGCTCATGAATAGGTCACGATAGAAAAAATGATCAAAGTTGGGCAAAAAACGTCGATTACTGTGATGGCATGCAAATCAAGGAAGTGGGGGGCGTGGAAAAAATGCTCGAAAAGGGACTGAGTGAGAGTGATAAATGATCTCAAGAATCATCACGAGCATGGAATTCGGAATCTGGAAGTGCAAATGGTACAAAAATGGAGGTCAGATGACTCAGGGATGGTCAAAAGAAAAACTAGGTTAAAAATGGCTATAAATAGAAAGGGAGCCCACCTCCACATGTCATTTTCACTGTGCAAATTGGGAGGAGTGCGGAGGGGCCCAAAATAGGAAATTTCGATTTCTCTCAATCTGTCTAGTGGAATCGATTTCTGTGACTTGCAGGTAACTTGTGAAGTTGTTTTTGTCGTTTTTCATGTTTATTTCATTGGATTTGGTCCTTCGGGGAGCCTTGGAAAGCATGGTTAGGGAACCATTGCGTTGGAGCGCACTTTTTGAGGGAAAGAGCACACCCTGGGTGTAGCTTTGAGTCGTACAATAACGCGTTTAGGGAACGACTGTGCGCCGTACATCCGCGCTTTGGGGCGCACCTTTCGCTGAGAAAATCACGCTCCGAGCATGTATGTGTTCCCAATAGGCATGCTTGAGGAGAACGCATTTTGATGGGAAAAGCGCACTCCAGAGCGCACCTGTGGGGAAAAAAGGCGCGCTTTGGAGTGTGCTTTTTGGCCCAATATTTGTACCATGGCCCTGGGGACACATGATTTTATGGACATGTCACCGATGATGGGTTTTTTCCTTTGTGTGTAGGATGCAGAGAGTGAGCTGGCGAGAGCGAGAGCTTGGGAGGTTGCTAGATGACATCATGGGTGATGAGTATGTTCAGATACTTTGGCTTGGTGTGGGTTATTGAAGTTTTTTAAGGTGCCCCCAATGCGTTCAACGAAATTACTGCTGAACAAATTGGTAGAGTTCTGGGATGCCGATGTGGGACATTCTTGATACAGGGGGAGCAGCTGGATATCACATTGACGGATGTGTACTTTTTGATTGGGATTCCGTGGTTAGGTGTGATTGTAGACACATAGTTGAGGAATCCCAGTGATGTCTCGATGGAGGATCTATTGGAGTGGTATTGTTATGCCACGACCTATGTGCATGGCAATGCTATACTAATCTACGACATAGAGATTCTGGAGACACGAGCTATGTATATTTGGTTGTGCGGATAGTGGGGTCAAAGGATCCCCATAGGGTCTCTGGTGGTCAAATGATTCTAGTGGAGCACGCACTAGAAGGGACATACTTTGGTTGCGGGAAAATGTATCTAACAGTGGTTCAGTGAGAGCTGAACAAGGTGAGTTGCATAGGAGGGGATTTATTTTTCCCTTCATTCCTATGCTCGTTATTTTTTGAGCGGGTTCTGACGCTGCAATTGCACCTAGTAGTGCGTGAAGGTGGGCCCACTGAGTTGAGGATGCGACGATGGGGTGAGATGATGACTCGCGGTGGCAGGGGACTGGTGGGTTGGTTCTTTACGCGTGAGTTATTTACTCAATGGAGGCAACTGCTAGTTGTGATCGAGGATTACCCATATGTAGAGATGGACTACAGGGGGGATTTAGAGCTACCATGACCTCCTGGCCAGGCATGGGGACCAGATGGTATGTATTTACTTGGTTTACAGTATCATGTTTTTAATACTTCATAGCATATATGGTAGCTAGAGGATTTGTATGATGCTGATACCGATGATGTACTTGTGTGTGTAGATGTGGGACCGCGACCTCCAATTGGGAATCGGGCGCGGAGGGGTCGAGTGGAGGTAGTGTACTCACGTGGTCATGGGAATAGAAGTCAGCAGAGTGCTTCGACGACTTTGGAGTCTCTACTACTGGGGATTGACTACTTACTGTATGGAGTGGTAAATGACAGATGGCAGCATTTGGATCAGGAGTTGATTGACATTTTCTACGATGCTCCTCGGGAGTGGAGACTAGTGATGCAGAGGATTGCGATGGCATCTGGGGTAGTGAGGGCCATGACGCGGGTTGATGCCCCATATGATGGTGAGTATGAGGATACTAATTCAGATGATGGGGAGGAGGAGGAGGAGGAGGAGGAGGAGGATGAGGACGAGGACAAGGGTGATGGAGATGAATCAGATGAATATGTAGTTGATGGAAATGCCCCCTAATTGTTAAGATTCAATATGATAAGATAGATAACATCACTATTCAATTCAATTTCACAACAATAGCATATACAAGATCACTGAAAGAATAACAAGCACAACATAAACACAAGAGACATAGATTTATCTTGGGAAACCCTCATGGAGTAGAAAACCCAACAAAACTTATTCAATATAGATGATCAACAAGTACAAAAATGAAATCCCCAAACAAGAGCTCCTTCTCCTCCTTTGCATATCTCTTTCTCTCCTATGCGAGTTCACAAGTGAGTGAGTGTGTTAAAATGAGGAGCACAACACCTCTATTTATACTTTATATTTCACTTGACTTTTTCCTTAACAAGGTCGGCCCCAACAACTTAACCACTCAATTTAATGTTGACCAGGCCGACTCCTCTAGGGGACTTAAACACCCCATTACAATTGACTCAAGGGGAACTAATGCCCCGAATTACATGGGAGGTTTTACCTCAATGAATTTACATTATTAAATATAATAATAACATCCCAACGGAGGAATAAAAAATCTCTGGATGAATAATAATAATAAAGTACAAATAGAATATTCTTTGAAGTTACAATATTTCAACACTCCCCCTTAACGAGAAGGATATTCTAACAACATCTACAGGAGCAAGGAGAGGTCATCAACAACATCATAGTGATACATCTATAAATCATTGGAAGTTTTCTTCAATCATCATTAGTAACTCAAACAACTACTGGGACATCTTTAATATCTTCAATACTGGAACATCAATATCTTCAGTACCAAGTCTTCATCTTCTGTAATATTTGATCACTCGATCAGCTACATCAACAACATCATCTGGATCTCTTGATCAACAAAATCATCTAGATATATCGATCAAAAACATCATCATATGGATCTCCCGATTAACAACATCATCATCTAGATCTCTTGATCAACATCATCACCTGGATCTCTCTATCAACAACATCATCATCTGGATATCTTGATCTTGATCTCCGGATCAAAAACATCATCTGGATCTCTCGATCAACATCATCATCATCTAGATCTCCTGATCAACAACATCATCATCTGGATCTCCCGATCAATAGCATCATCATCTGGATCTCTCGATCAACAACATCATCTGGATCTCTCAATCAACAACATCATCATCTAGATCTCTCGATCAACAACATAATCATCTAGATCTCTTAATTAACAGCATCATCATTTGGATCTCTCAATCAATAGCATCATTATCTGGAACACACATGATCCAATTATGGGATGATCAATCCCTCTCACTTTAGGACATAAGTCCAAGTATGATATAATCCTGATCCACTTACAGGATGATCACTCCTGATCACTTTAGGACATAAATCCAAGGATGATACAATCCTGATCCACTTACGGGATGATCACTCCCGATCACTTTAGGACATAAAGCCAAGGATGTTACAATCCAAACACACTTACAGGATGGTCAATCCCGATCACTTTAGAACATAAAGCCAAGGATGATACGATCCAGACACGCTTACAGGATGGTCAATCCCGATCACTTTAGGACATAAATCCAAGGATGATACAATACTGATCCACTTACGGGATGATCACTCCCGATCACTTTAGGACATAAATCCAAGGATGATACAATCCAGACACACTTACAGGATGGTCAATCCCGATCACTTTAGGACATAAAGCCAAGGATGATACAATATAGACACACTTACATGATGGTCAATCTCGATCTCTTTAGGACATAAAGACACAGATGATACAATCCAAACACACTTACAGGATGGTCAATCCCGATCACTTTAGGACATAAAGCCACGGATGATTCAATCCAGACCCACTTATAGGATGATCAATCGCGATCTCTTTAGGACATAAAGCCATGGATGATGCAATCCAGACCCACTTACAGGATGGTAAATCCCGATCTCTTTAGGACATAAAGCCACGGATGATGCAATCCAGACCCACTTACAGGATGGTGAATCCCAATCTCTTTAGGACATAAAGCCAAGGATGATAAAATCCACTCAGCAACTTAGACCAAGTCTAAGGACCACTCACGAAGACACAAGTATCCAGATTCATTTAGGACTAGAGTCTAGGGATGATGCAATCCACTCATCAACTTAGATCAAGTCTAAGGACCACTCACGATGACACAAGTATCTGGATTCATTTAGGACTAGAGTCCAAGGATGATGCAATCCACTCTTCAAATTAGACCAAGTCTAAGGACCACTCATTGACCTCATCTTCGATACATGCATCCTCATCATTGACCTCATTGTCGGTACAGGCATCCTCATCATCGACCTCATCATCGGTACAAGCATCCTCATCATCGACATCATCATCGGTACAAGCATCCTCATCATCGATACAGGTATCCTCATCATCGACCTTATCGTCAATCCAAATATCATCATCGACCACATCACTCTCCCTTTCGAGGAGGGTCCTTCAGAACTACACCAAGCTTGTCTCGAAAATAATCGAACTTTACTTGAGACAAAGGTTTGGTTAATATATCAACAACTTCCTCATTAGTGCTCATATACTCGAGCTTTATAGCTCCTTTTTGCACCATATCCCATATATAGAAATATTGGATCTCTATGTGCTTTGACTTATCATGGAACACTGGATTCTCCGTCATCTTGATACAACTCTAGTTGTCACACATGATCACAGTGGATTCCATCTCTAAGTCAGATAGTCCTGACAATAGCTTCCGAAGCCAAATGGCTTCACAACTAGCAGAGCAAGCTACTATATATTCAGCTTCAGCTATGCTGAGAGCCACACTTGATTGCTTCCTGTTGAACCATGAGATCATAGCAGATCCTAGACAATAATATCCACCCGATGTGCTCTTTCTGTTTGAGACACTTCCAACCCAATCTGCATATGTATAACCATACAGTCTAAAGTCATGATCTCCAACATAGTATAGACCAAAGACTGTTGTACCTTTCAGGTACCTCATCACATGCTTTGCAACTTCCAGGTGAACACATATAAGCTTAACTAGATACTAACTCAGGGTGTTCACAACAAAGCATGTATTTGTCCTGGTATTCATCAAATACATCAACGAACCATCTATCTGTCTGTAAACTGTAGAAACTAGTGTCCATCATCCCAAATCTCTACTTAACATTTTCCTTGGCTAAGGAAAAATCTCATCTGATCTCAGCCACATATCTAATCACAAGAATCATGCCAAGATTCTTTAACTCTGATATCTACTCCCTCTATGACTGAACATCATTCACACTCTGCATTGATTGATCTTCTGCATATCTATCTGTTCCATCTCTCGTCAGATGGTTCTATTGATATGAGCCTCAAGATCACTCGAACTATGTGGTGAGCTCCTTCTTACATCCATCTAAGACAAGAATGTCATCATCTTCAACCTTGTAGCAAAGGTTGAAATTCGCATCACCTGTGGTGATCATCAAGCTCATCAAATGACTATCGATACTGGGTACATGTTGAACCCGTACAAAGCCTTCTTCAATCATGTGATTCTCTATCGAATCCCGAGAGTTTGCTCGATATGCACTTCTTCTTCAGTTACACCATTCAAGAGAACAGTTTTGTCATCCATGGGTGTAATCTATCTCTGGAAGTGTGTCTAGCCACTTGGAGCAAACATCTCGTCATGATCCTCTCCCTTTTTCTAAGAGAGTCCTCTAGCCACGAGCCTTCCTTTGTACTTTTATAGTATGTTTTATTTGTAAGTCTTCTTGTTTGAACAGTCATCACTTGTTCCTTGGAACAAGTGTTCATCATCCTTCTTTTATAGATCATACCACATGATCTTTCATACAAATCAAATTTAATTACATGCTTAGTAACACTTCATAATCATCAAATCATGTTGACATTTCAATGATAACCTATTATGCATACTGATATGATTCACATAGCTATGAAACTATATTGACCAATACTTTGGCACAACACTTTTCCATATCCTGTATGCATACAGTGTCTATCTGGATGCCTTCCATCTTTACCAGAACATACTATCAAGAGCATGCACAACTCCCAGTATGTTAACAAAGAGGTTTCATACTAGACAAGAAACAATGGATTGTTTGTCCAACTTGCCCATCATATGCATATTAGTAGTATACTGTTCAATGCTATATGAATGCTTACACTATGCTTGATATATTCTAGGAATACAAATATGCATACAACTATTATGACCAATATCATTAACTATTCAAAGATTCAAGAAGTAATTCAAATAAAAACTCAAATACTTATCTTTTATGTTTGTGTGGTTGCCTCCCTCTTGATCTCTATTTTTACCTTTATGATAGCATCATGATTATATGTCTTTGAACTTCTATCCATCCTGGACCACTATGCATGCTTAAGTGTGCACCAGTGTCATCATTGTGTCATCCTCAAGATCTCTTACATAATCATACATCCATTAGTATAATCTCAATACTATCAAAACATTATGATTCTAAATAATCT
The DNA here is from genome assembly GCA_027924585.1 of Larix kaempferi. NCBI lineage: Eukaryota > Viridiplantae > Streptophyta > Pinopsida > Pinales > Pinaceae > Larix > Larix kaempferi. Next base: position 924,334 of record BSBM01000264.1, read on the forward strand.
TAAACATGTATGGTCATGATCATTTCATACACAAGTATACTTATCTAAGATCCTAATACAAAGTAGGATTCTAACTCGATATAGGAAAACATACTTGAATTAACATGCTTGCTAGTTATGTCTAAAACAATATATTCGTTGTTCTCTTCAATGATTTAGAGACCTTGTTCTAGTAACCTACATATCTCATAAGTTAAGCATAGTAGAACCAAATCATACATACCTCGTAAGTAGAGCTTCTATGTGATCAAAGACTATGGATGAGTCTTTGTCTTCATGTCATCATGGTCATATAGATTTGTCTTACTTGATGTACCTTTCATGTTAGCAGACAACATCATCGTCATACAACACCACAAGTGCATTAGTACAATCATAAGTGTCATAACCCTAATCAATGAATGTCTTCTATCATTCACATGCATTCATACTTTTACTAAGGTGATCAAACAATCTAAAATTAATCATGATTGTACTAACCTCAATAATATAAAGACAAACATATCATGAACTTAATCATGAAACAGATTTTAAAACATACATGTATCTTCTCAAGTCATACCTGTCGAGATTGCTTGTAGTATTCTCTATAAGGGTAAAACCCTAACCATCCAAAGTGTTAGGACTTGAATTGTACCTAGTCCCTATTTGATTTTTTCTCAATTTTTCATTCCTTTCTACTTCTATTTTATTTTATTTTAAATTAAATAGTTTTGATTTTTTTTTTCATTTTCTATGTTATGAATGCTATTTTATTTTTCTTTACCTCTATATATAGTGGATTATTAAAATATTTCATTTTATAGTGTTCAATATACTTATTTAAAGTTTTCCCTAATTCCTATGATTAAAGTTTAACCTTTATGTTGAGCTTGTTTGCAAAAATTGCATATGGAGACATTCCCGCAGCGTGGTGATTAAACTGCATACACTAAGGTGCTTCTGGAATCCAAAATAATGGAATATCGTAGTTGATTCATGGAAAGTATTGGCACATTAAATCTTATGATGTTCGGATACCGCCAGGCAGTTGTTCCTTATATCATAACATTTGTCAAAGTTCATGATGATTCATCACCGAAGGAGCTGAAAACAGGGGGAGCCATGCGCATGGTTCAGAGGACACTAGGAGAGGACTTTGCAAATGATATTGAAAATGTGAACATGGTTGAAGCTTCATAGTACAATCCTTGGTGGTGGACTGATAGACAGAGTGCCAGCTATCACAATAAAATGCATAAAGATGATGAAAGATGCACAGTCATGGTCTGTTTTTCACTATTTTAGTCATTATAATTGAGCACAGATTACGAGGCGATAGAAACTAATTTTGGAAAACCAAAAGAGGTTTTTTTCCAAAACAGACTCATTCACAAAAATCACTCTCAGTTTTTCCACAACTTGCATGGTTTGAAATATTCAAATTGATCTTTACGGCCTATTTTTCAGGGTTTAAAATATTAAATAATTTATTGTTTTAGTTGCAAACTTTCGGCATGTCTTCCAATAAATTGGAGAAGAATTTTTAAAAACCAAGAGAGTTTTTTTTTCATCACGGACCCATTCACAAAAACCTCTCTCAGGTTTCGTACAGGTGTCCCAGATCGAGATATATGGAGGCTTCTTTGAGGCCCATTTTTCAGAAATTCGTCAAATTTGCCCAGAATCCGATTTTGCCATTTTGGGCATTTTCGACCCTAGGGTTTTGGATTTCATGTAATTTCTAAATGTAACTATTAAGGAGTTCAAGGCCTAAATAAGTGGTTATTAAACTTCTTCATTTTGTAATTATAAAAAGAGGGAAATAGATACATTATAGAGGTTGGTATTTTGTTCGAGGAGAGCTATAGGGCTGATGCACTGTTGTATACTCAAACTGATGCTATAATACTCTCACGCAAGTTTTATTTTGAAGATTGAGTTTTGATTTGAATATATATATAAGACACTTATTGACTCCTTTCATTGGTTGTGTTTATGGTCTGTTTGACTACCCTATTTATAATTTCATTTCTTGATTAAGGTATTATTCATGTGAATGCTTATAAATTTGTGGACAGAACCAGTTCCTTGTTTTATGATGCTTATGGTTTATCTATGTGCTTTATATCCTTATGAATCAGTTCTTTAAGTTTGATTTATGATTCAGTGTTTTCATTTGTTTGATGATTAAATTATTCTCTTCTTATGAATGAAACCTTCAAAACAAAATTACAAAAACAAATCCATTTTCCTTTATTGTTCTTGAGATTGTTCTAGCTCGTACCCTTTGTAGTCTAGGGACAATTTATAGCACAAACATATTTGGCACCATTGCCGGGGATGAAAGTGAAGTAAAACCTTCCCTGGGATAAGTTTATGAATCTGATTTTGAAAGGTGAACAAGATCAGACATTGTTACAGACTACATTTTCACCAGTATTGGTTCATAGTGGCTTCTAGGAGAACAAACACACGGGGAAAAACTACATCTCCTCTACATCCAGGATTCTCAGATACAAAGCAGATCTTGAATGAGGCTAGGGAAAAAATAGTTTCTTCTCCTTTTCAAAGATCTCAGTTTTCTCCTTCTTTATTTACTCCCGAATAGTCACAGCCAATATCTCCTTTTTTCATATTCAGTTCCTAAGTCAGAAGAATAACAACGAAGGGATCTATTGCTTGAAGGTGAAAAAGTAATAGGCATATGCAAGTGACTACAATCATTCACCCGACGAACTCCATGGTTTAAGAATTACAATCTAAAGATTTATGTGTGACTCCATTGGCTTCATAATGGTGAGTTCAGTTGCTGGTCCAGTTGCTTCATCAATCGAGATATCAGATTTGGAGGCAGACTCTGCTTTTCTTAAAAAAATCAAAGAATGGATAGGCATTTCTTCTTATGATGAATGGGAGGAAGATTTATCTTCTTATTTAGATTCTTATAACATCTATAGTGAAGAGGATAAATTTATTTTTATGAAGAAGCTTCTAAAAGCACTTGAGTTAGAATATGAAAGTTTGTTGGCTCAAGAAAATTCCCATGAATTTTTATATCATAATAAAACTTTTAAAGATCAGTATGAAGATATGTGTGAGACCTTAAATAAAGAATTAAATCAACATATCTTGGAAAGTAAAAGATGGTTTTCAGATGATTGTGAAAGAATTGTTTTTTTGGAAACAGTGAGGTCAGAATTTATCCAAAGGCAGTTCATTTATATTGAACAAGAAGCAGAGGTATTTAAAGAAAGAATGGTTTCTTTTTCTTTTTATGATCCATTAGCATCTTATCTGAAGGTCTTTATTAATTTGACTTGTGCATCTCTGATTAGCTGCAAGTACAAACTTCCATTTTATAACAATTTGATATTGTACACAATTTCCTTCCCCCCCATTAAAAGCATGAAAGGAATCCAGTATATGAGACAATTTTTGGCATGGTTACACTGGCAATTTGATATTACTTGATCTCATCAGTGTAAATGGTTAGATTAGGATCTGTACATAAGTTTTCTTTACGAACATTTGATTTCCAGTTTGGATTGGGTTTGCAGTTTGTTCTAGCTTGTTAGTTTTCAGTTTTTAATAAAGAGTAGAGGTGCTCCTAGGGAAACAAAAACAAGGTACAATTGTAGGAAGAAGTGGTGGCACTGCTATTTTCAGTTTTCAGTTATAGGACAACATGGTTGCATTATGTGGTTGGTTTCATCTTGCAGATCAAGTATTGTGAACAGTGATGGATAGAAGGTTCAGGTCTCTTCCTGTTTCTAGCATTTCTTCATTAAAATATTTTTATGCTATCTTTCATTCATATTGTAAGACTGTTGTGAGCAATTTGAATTCAAGAAAACTCTTAGCAATACTGATCAAGATAGCCTTATTGATGAAATTTATGAAGAAATATTTTAAAAGAATGAAGTTCATGAGGTATTTGACAGTTTTCGAGATTCAAGACATCATTATCATGCAACGTTTGTCATTAAAAATCCTTGTGAAGATCAACCTTTTGTTGAAGAAACTGTTGTTTTAAATCATTTTGAAGATCATTCTTCTGATGAAGATCATGCTTGCAATGAAGAATGTTGGACAGAGCATGAGGAGACTATTTTTTCAAGAGTAACTGAAGAAGGTGGAAGTTCTGATCACGTTCATGAAGAATATTAAGAAAGCACAGCGCTTTCCTTGTATGTTAATCCGATTGAATATTTAATTGAACATAGGGATTGTCTTTCTCCTGACGGCATTGAAACATTTTTCAGAAATCTCAGCAAATGAACCTAAGTATGATCAATATCCAGATGATTTAGAGGAATACAAATTTTCATTAGCACACACAGAATTATATATCAGCTCTCCTCTATTTCATGATTATAAAGGAACTAATGTTGAAGGTCAAGAAAAAGAAATTCACCATTTTCCTAGAATTTTTGATCAACAATTTCTTCAGGTCAGCGAAACTATGGTCCATAAAACATCAGGCCCTCTGTATGACAATTGTGACTCAAAAGCAGAGTCTGATTTTGAAGAGCATATTTTTATATCAGCATGCATTGATGCTCACAGTATAGAACCAGTATATGACTATTATAAATCAGAATTTGGAGAAAGCATTGAGAATTTTCATCACGAGTAAATTTTAATTCAAAATCTTGGAGACATGGTGCTCAGGTGGGATGCTAGGAAATATCAAAGAGGTCATTATGGTACATTTGATAATTTATGGCTAGGCCCTTTCATAATTTCTAAAATTTTGGAGAATAATACTTTTGTATTGCAGAGTTTGGAAGGTGAAGAATTGTCCTATCCAGTGAATGGACGATTCCTTAAGCATTTTTACAGTCACTAAAGGTAGGAAGCTATCACTCATTGTACATACCGGTGTGAAATAGGTTGAATAAAGACTCCAATTGCTCAATGGAAGTTTGCAGAATAACAGGGAAGTTTCAGTTTTGACTGCAGAAGGCACTAGTCTACAGGATCTTGAAACCTCATAAGGAGGCTTTCATCCACCAGCTGGAGCTAGATGTTAGGACTAGAATTGTACCTAGTCACTATTTGATTTTTTCTCAATTTTTCATTCCTTTCTACTTCTATTTTATTTTAAATTAAATAGTTTTGATTTTCTTTTCATTTTCTATGTTATGAATGTTGTTTTATTTTACCTCTATACATAGTGGCTTATTAAAATATTTCATTTCATTTTACAGTCTTCAAAATACTTATTAAAGTTTTCCCTAACTCGTATGATTAAAGTTTAACCTTTAGTTGAGCTTGTTTGCAAAATTTGCATATGGAGACATTCTCGCATTGTGGTAATTAAACTGCATACACTAAGGCGTTGTTGGAATCCGAAATAATGGAAGATCGTGGTTGATTCATGGTAAGTGTTGGCACATTAAATCTTATGATGTTCGGAGACCTCCAGGAAGCTATTCCTTATATCATAACATTTTTCAAAGTTCATGATGATTCATCACCGATGGAGCTGAAAACAGGGGAGCCATGCGCATGGTTGAGAGGACACTAGGAGAGGAATTTGCAAATGATATTGAAAATGTGAACATGGTTGAAGCTTCATACTATAATCCTTGGAGGCGTACTGATAGATAGAGTTCCAACTATCACAACAAAATGCATAAAGATGATGAAAGATGCACAGTCATGGTCTGTTTTTCCCTGCTTTAGTCATTATAATTGAGCGCAGATTATGAGATGATGGAAATGAATTTTGGAAAACCAAAAGAGTTTTTGTCCACAACAGACTCATTCACAAAAACCTCTCTCAGTTTTGCAATAGATGTCATATTTTGAAAGATTCGAATTGATCTTTACGACCTATTTTGCAGGGTTTAAAATATTAAATAATTTACTGTTTTAGTTACAAACTTTTGGCACGTCTTCTGATCAATTGGAGAATAATTTTTAAAAACCAAGAGAGGGTTTTGTTCATCACTGACCCATTAAAAAAAAAACTCTCTCAAGTTTTGTACAAGTGTCCCGGATCGAGAGATATAGAGGCTTCTTTGAGACCCATTTTTCAAAAATTCGTCAAATTTCCCCAGAATCCGATTTTGCTATTTTGGGCATTTTTCGACCCTAGGGTTTTGGGTTTCATGTAACTTCTATATGTAACTATCAAGGAGTTAGAGGCCTAAAGAAGTGGTTATGAAACTTCTTCATTTTGTAATTATAAAAGAGGGAAATAGATACACTATAGAGGTTGGTATTTTGTTCGAGGAGAGCTATAGGGCCGATGCACTATTGTATACTCAAACTGATGCTATAATACTCTCATGTAAGTTTTGTTTTGAAGACTGAGTTTTGATTTGAATATATATATAAGACACTTATTTACTTCTTTCATTGGTTGTGTTTATGGTCTTTTTGGCTACCCTATTTATAATTTCATTTCTTGATAAAGGTATTATTCATGTGAATGCCTATAAATTTGTGGATAGAACCGGTTCCTTGTTTTATGATGCTTATGGTTTATCTATGTGCTTTATATACTTATGACTAAGTTCTTTAATATTGCTTTATGATTCAGTGTTTGCATTTTTTTGATGATTAAATTATTCTCTTCTTATGAATGATACCTTCAAAACAAAATTACAAAAACAAATCCATTTTCCTTTATTGTTCTTGAGATTGTTCTAGCTTGCGCCCTTTGTAGTCTAGGGACAATTTCTAGCACAAGCACAAGGTAGATCACTTGTAAACATGTTATATAGGTTCATGGTGCTAGGATGATAGAATATTAGTGCCATAAAACCCAACAAAAATACCTCAATATAGATGATCAACACGTACAAAGATGAAATCCCCAAAAAAGAGCTCCTTCTCCTCCTCCTTTGAATATATCTCTCTCTCCTATGCGAGTTCACAAGTGAGTGAGTGTGTTAAAATGAGGAACACAACACCTCTATTTATACATTATCTTTCACTTGACTTTTTCCCTAACTAGGTCGGCCCCAACAACTTAACCACTCAACTTAATGTTGATAGGGCCGACTCCTCTAGGGGACTTAAACATCCCATTACAATTGACTCAAGGGGAACTAATGCCCCGACTTACATGGGAGTTTTTATCTCAATGAATTTACATTATTAAATATAATAATAACATCACGACAGAGGATAAAACATATCCGGATGAATAATAATAATAAAGTACAAATAGAATATTCTTTGAAGTTACAATATTTCAACACTAATGCGATGAGCATAGGGATTTTTTGTATTCAACGATTATTGTTATGACGAGGAAGCTGTTGGGGCTCCTCAATGCAGCGATGCTTATGTTATGATGTGAACATTATGATATTTTGATGATATATATATTTATATATATACATGCACTTGGATGCAGTTTAGGTTGATGATGGTCCTCTTTTTTTTTATGATGTTGTATGCCTATATGATGTATATGTGCATGTGGATGATATGATGATGCATTTTTATGGTTTAATTCCTATATGTTGTGATTTATATGCCATTCTAGAAATTAGCCATTTGGTCTACAACACTATTCTAACTTCGTGGGATGTGAGTAAATGTGATGAACTCGAACTGTCTAATCAGTTGTTTAGTGCGTAGGAATTTTCTAAAATGGCAAGGATCCCGTACCTGGTAAAATTTGTTGAGCTGGGCGACAAGGATATGGGAGTCAAGAAACACACGAAGGTGACTAATGCCAAACTGGAGGGAAACGGTCAAGAGACCGGTCACAACATTATAATCAACCTGGTTATTGATGGCAGCAGTGATACACACTCCGTTGAGGTGGATCAAATCATGTGAAGGGGAATACAGTACCCAAGCTGTGGAGGTGAGGTTTGGAGACCATCTACTTGATCTGTTGGAAAAACCGACATAGAGTGGGGGAACAAGATCCATCTGTGGTCATGCAGGGAAGCAAACAGTGAGGTTCAAAATTCAAAAAAGGAAAGAAAACTATGCAACACGGGTTGGTGGGTCTAAAAAAGTTAAGGGAAAAATAGCTTGAGATACAACCCGTTGTGAGGGTTGGTCAAAGGGTGGCCTTCAGAAATGATAAGGATGTATGACCCCTTTCCAAGACAGGTTTGGAAAATGTAAGGGCCTTGCCAAATGGATTCGAACTTTCCTTTTTCCGTGCTTGTCATGAGCTTGGTCATATACGAGCACAAAGTCTCCTTCTTGGAAGGTGTGGATATGGACACGCTTATCATAATGGGATTTGGAGTGATGTTTGGAAGCCTTGATGATTTGTAAGGCCGCTCGTCGGTCTTCATCCATTTGTTTCAAAAAGAGTAAACGTTGCTCAAGCGGTGAGGTGTTTGGGAGGAGGTCGACAATAATGTGTAAAGCTGGGATTTGTAACTCAATGGGGAGAACAGACTCTACGCCGTGAACCAAATGGAAAGGGGTAAAACCCATAGCAATATTAGTAGAAGTGCGGTAAGCCCAAAGTGTAGGACAAACATATGGTGCCAATTTGACTTGTGCTTTTTCATTGTGCGTTGAAGGATTGTCTTCAAGATCTTGTTGATAGCCTCAACTTGGTCGTTCCCCTAAGGGTAGTAGGATGAGGCATACTGGTGGTCAAAATTTAGGAAGGTGGAAAACTCTTTCCAAACTGTGTCCTCGAAGTGTTTTCCATGGTCGGAGATGAGTTGTTTAGGGACCTTGAACCGAGCGATGACATGTTTAAAAAAGAAACGTACCATGGTCTCGGCCTGACAGTTAAATGTGGGAATGGCCTCGGCCCATTTAGTGAAATAATCAATAACCACAATGATGTATTTATGGCCATTGGCCGAGGGGGGGTTGCACTACATAAAATCAATGGCCCATTTACAGACAGGGTCAACGGCGATGACTGGATGGAGAGGGGTGGGAGGGGTCCTCACTTTGGGAGCAAAGAGTTGGCAATTGCGGCAATGTTTGAATACTGTAATGCAATCAGTGAAAAGGGTGGGCTAGAAATACCCAGCGCGGATGACCTTTTGGGAAGTATCCATTCTAGATAAGTGGCCACCGCAGGCTCCGCTATGAAAATCATTCAAAACTTGTTTAGCCTCGTCATGTGTGAGGCATCGACGTAAAATATTGTCGACGTTGCATTGATAAAGGACATCGCTGAGAGGGAGGTATTGAGCAGCGTGATGGTGTATGCGACATCGATCATCGCGATCGAGGTGTCATTGAAACTTTTGGGTTTGTAAGTATACAAGGATGTCGCCATAACATGGGTCATCCAATGAAATGGCGAACAAGTGGTTGTCGGGAAAGGTAGTGATGATCAGAGGTGATACTGACGAAGATGGTAGGTCAGTCATGTGATGTGCCAATGCAAGGGCTTTGGTACTCTTGGGTGTAACAAAGGTCAGGTCATATTCTTGAATGATAATGATCCATTTATCCATGCGGCATTGAAGGAGGCGGCGATTCAAGAGATAGACCATAGGGTTGGAGTCTGCCACAATTGTAGTTCGGCTCATTAGAATGCAGTGGCATACTTTCTAAATAGAGAAGATGATGGATAGGGCCAATTTATCCTCATGGGGGTAGCGTAGTGGTGGCCTAGACAATGTTTGATTCACATAATATATGACACGTTCTTGATGTGCACTATCTTCCTGGACTAACATGCCAGAAATGACATAGTTGGATGCCAAAACATAAAGGATAAAATCCTTCGAGAAATCAGGAGGTGAAATCAAGGGTCGGAAGTCAAGGCTTGTTTTAATGCTTCAAACACCGTTTGTGCTTGCTTGTCCCAAACGAAGGGAACGTGGGTTCAAAGAAAGCGAAGGAAACCATGAACTTTTGTAGCATAGTCAGGAACGAAGCGATAAAGAAAATTGGCTTCCCTTGGAGGCTTTGAAATTAGCGTAATGTGCGTGGGGATGGGAGGTTAAGAATGGATTGAACCTTCAAGGGATCAATGATGATCCCTTTTTGGGAAACAATGAAACCCAATAACCAGCCGACAGGAACGACAAAAACACACTTGAGGGGGTTCAAGCGAATGTTGTATTTGCCACAATGCAAAAATACTTGCCGAAAATCGTCCAGGTGGTCGGATCGCTTCTTGGATCGAGCGATGAGGTCACCCAAGTATACAAGGATGATATGGACCAAGTCATGAAAACCAAAGGTCATGGCCCACTGAAATGTGGCATCAACATTTTTAATACTAAATGGCATAACATGATAGGAAAAGGTGCCCCATGGATTAGTGAAGGTTGTCTTATACCGATCCTCTTTACGGATTTGAATCTGATTGTAACTAGAGAAACCGTCCATGAAGGAGAGAATCTCATGACCCGCACATGCATCAATGTGCTGATCGATGAAAGGTGTAGGAAAATTGTCTTTGGGACAAGCTAAATCCAAATCACAAAAATCAATACAGACGCTTATGGTGCCCTATTTTTTGTTAACCGACACTCGATTGGACACGCATGTGGTGTAAGCACAATGGGATAAATGAACCCAGCTTGTCATAATTTTTCAATTTCGGCCTTCACGACTGGTAAGTTAGAGGGGTGAATAGGCCGTTGCTTTTTGCGAACAGGTGGGACATCAGGCCAAGTATCAATACAGTGTTCAACAATGGCAGAGCAAGACCAGGCATCTCAGTATATGACCAAGCGAAAACATCACGAAACTCTTGGAAGAGCTTCTTATAGGCAACAAATTCATCTGGAGTACATGAGGAACCTAACGTAATGTTCTCAACTATACCTGGTGTGACAAAAATATCGACCTGTATGGTGGGTGAGATGTTAGCCATGTTTCCTTCCTCAAAGGCATAAAGAGCTAGGATGTAGCTAGTGCTTCGAGGATTTCTTCGTCACTACAAAAACACTTTGTGGACAAATCAGAAGAGGTAAAGCTGGAGGTCATGGGAATGGTTGGTTCGCCACTTATGGAAACCATATAAATAGTGTTAAGCTCTGCCGAAGAGGAGGATTCAGGAAGGTGAATCTCCTTGATGGTAGTAATGGATGATTCTAAAGAAGACTGACGCATTTAGTGAAGCACCAACCGATACTTTGGTAAGTCGGGACAATGATGAGAGTAATGGCCGTAAACTCCACATATGGTGCAGGAGTGGTTGGTGCACAACATGTTACGCAGTGGGGGGTGGTTGGTAATTCGACAACCGGTATAGTAGGGTCATCGTCCAATGTCTTCATGTGTGCTTGAATGTTGGGTAATTGCGGACAATTATGGGTTGCGTGGCCTGGAGGGGGAGGGTGCACGGTTTTGGTCACATTTGGTGCAATATGAGTGTGCATGGCTCTACCCCTAGCGTTCTCGGATGACTGAGGGGAAGTATTGGAGGAAGACGTTTCCACCACACTAGGAGGTGGATGATTGGAAGTGGTGATCGGTTGGAACGGTTGAAGAATGACTTGTGGAGTTGGAGTGGGATTAGGGGCAGGTAAATACCACACGGGAATTCCTAACGTCAACCCCGGGAGATTCCGCGTGGCCATGAAGGGCATACTTACTACCCCATATGGTGGAAATAGGAACAGGTTTGTGTGGATTGGTGTGGCTCCAACGTGGCTAGGTACCGATGGTAGTTGAGACTGAGGTGGTGGGTGAGGGTTAGGGACTGATTGAATGCATGAAATGGTACACAAGTCAGAGATCTCAATGACTGAAGGGGGAGGTGGTACAAAATGAAATGTGGAGACCATTGGATTCTCTGAATAAATTCCAGGTCCTACGGTGGAAATCAAAAGGGTAGGTGCACCAAAAATAGGTTTTTCAACCATGGGGAGAACATTTTCTGGTGTAGCGGGCGCGTTTGGTTCATAGTAAGTGACTTGGTCGATTTTGAAAACCCGTCCCTCGTGGGGGAACATCATAAGCTGGAAAACATAGATGAAGAAACAACCTTCATGGCATACATGTAGATTCGTCTTGGGATCAAGTTGTAATTGAGTTGGGCATTGACGACTTCAATGTCAACCAGGACAGTTCTGCCAACTGATTGGACTGGAACATTAACCAGAAGGCCTACGATTGAGATGAATAGCCATCATAGGCGTGTAAGGCGGTAGTGGATAGTTTTAGGGTAATGGATCCTAGCTTCTGCCACATGAATGTAGACATGACGCATGTAGAGGCACCCTCATCGATGGATAACAAGGTTCTAGATCGAAACAAAGACTTGAAATGCTAAGGTGGAAGGAATGTGTGGTTCATATTGGTCTAATTCGATTGCCATCATTTGTGAGTCAGAAGGACCAATTGCACCTATGGAGGATAACAACATTTTGCGTTGTGCTAGGTAGTTCTTTAAAACTTATAAGGCTGACATAGCGGTGGGGGATTTAGATAAATCATCGACGATATTATAGTTGGGAGCAACACTAGCATTGGGGTTGTTATTGATATGGCGTAGAGGAAATCAAGGTGCTTTGAGGGTCCCTTCTAGTGGTGGTGAGGGTAGATGTAACAAATGATCGATGGGAAGAGTGGTAGCAGCCTTGTCCGCAGGAATGGTCTCGCTGGTGGAACCATATTGGTTACGGCATGTTTGAAGGTTGATATCAGCCGAAGACACCATTAAAAGGTGGTGGGTACCTGAGTCAATGGGTTGACTAACAGGAGTAGTGTAAGCAACTAGTTTTTGTGGTGGGGCATCCCCTTGAGGAGGAGCCAAAGGTTGGGTGGATTCTACCCCTTGTGTAGGTAGGGGGTTCTGCAACACCATAGGTTGTGCAGAGGGTTGCATGGGGTTTGGTGGTGCCGGAGGTGCAACATGTCCTTGGTGTTGGGCGTCGTCACTCCAGAGTTGGCGAGCTCACTCTAGATGGGAACAATTGTGTGTGTAATGGCCATAGATCCCACAAATAGAACATGGGTGGTTCGTACGTAAGTTCAGGTTTTTACCTTGTCGAGGTGTTCGATCAGGATTTTGGTTAGTCGATGTGGCACCATTATTATGAGGTGGGTTCGGTGGTGGTCCAACTCTTCTGGGAGGCTAGTTATTGCCTCGATTACGTCCGTGTCCACAATTTTGTTGTCCTTGTTGGTTTCGTTGGGAAGGTTGGTTCTATGGTTGGTTTTGCTGGGCATAAAATTTTCCTTGGGGAATAGGGGTAGTTGCGGTTGGGCAGGTGCTAGGGAAGCCTGTGGTGGATAATAAGCGGGAGGGGCTTGAGGTTGTATAGGTGTGTGTGCAACTGTTGGATGGTAATAAGCAGGTGGTGCGGTAGGAGGGGCATATGATGGGGGGGTATGACCGTAGCAATGTGTCAGACAAGAAGGTCCATGTATATGAAGGGCCTGTGTCGGGGGAGTATAAGAAGGTGTTGCTCCAGAATGGGTTGTGGTGCGTGAAATGTCGATACCACTACTCCTGGTGAGTGGTGTAGAATTAGGCATAGGATTATAAGCCGGGGTGGTGGCGGGAGGCATATGGATGTATGGATGACTAGTAGATGCAATGTGTCTAATAATGCTGTCAACAACGTGGGATTCCCCCGACAGGTACTTCCGGGAGGAAACACCACGAGGAGCATCAGGTAAAATCAAGTAAGGGTATCCCGACTATGCATAGATAAGTCTAAATTGTTGGGCTTTAAGTTTGGCTTCTTCTTCAGTTTGGGGCTGTTGGGATGCCACATCTTTGGCGATAACTAGTATGAGGGACTTTAGAAACCAATATAAAAAGATAGGGTCATCTAAATTGATCTTGCACAAACTACGACATCTACGCCATTCATGGATATGGCCAGTGATGTGGGTAGCCATGTTCTGTTTGCAAGATAGTAAAATCTCAACACAAGAGTCATAACGGAAGGGTAACTTGAAGAACTGTAGGAAAGTGGAAGTAAGGGATGTAAAAGTGGAGTGCGTCCCATGCGGTTGTTCAATATACCACTTGGCTGCAGCGCCAGTGAGTGTCCATTGTAAAAGGCGTAAGTGGATTGAGTCATCCACTATGGAGTTTGAGGAACACCATAAGTGGAAGGACATGATATGGTTTTGGGGGTCCTCACCACCATGCCCTTCAAATTTTGGGATGTCTGAAGGGAGTTTGGTAGGCATGGGAGGCCATGCAGGGTCATGTTGGATTAGATCATAAGTCAATCGGGCCAGATCAGGTAGGTTGAGGCTGGCCATGAATGAAAAACTAGTAGGAGTATGTGACATGGTTGAAGTTTCCTGTGTGTTGTCCATGGCGGTGATCGTGGGGCCACCTCCATCGAGTGGTGTGGTAGTGGCATGGGTCATAATGGGGATCGAGGGACCACTAGTAAATGGCATAGGGATCGAGGAGGAAGGGTCGGTGCCCCGAAGGGTACTACTAGTCACCAAAGGGATGGTGGTCGGAACAGATTCGCTACCGAAGGGTATAGAAGTAGTGACTGAAATTCCAGGTGTAGGTCCTGTAGATGGCATAGCAGGGATGGATGCTGAAATGGTGGCTGGGCCAATGGTGGATCCACTGCCAATAATCCTTCCATTAAAGATGTTGGGATTCATGTCGTCCATGGGGCTAGACAAAGTTGTGTATGTGGGTAAATTTGATTCAGAATCATAGGTGAAATAAGGGGCGTCGAGATGAAGATCCCGCGGTGAATGTGTGCATCTCAAGGGAGCATGACGAATGGGTTCCAGTGGATCATACTGTGGGGATTGTCCCCATAGGTGACGAGAGTGTCTCGGTGAATCAATGGTGACAGTTTTAATAGTGATAAAGAGATGTGGGAGATAAAAAATTCAAAAATACTAGTGCAACCATGTGTGCAAAAGGAGAGCTCGCAAAAAGACGACACTTAGGCCAACAACAAGCTCAAAAACACTTGTTGCAACAACAAGTGGAGCGGCAATAAAATGGTTATAATACTAACAAGAAACACTCCTAGAAAGGAAAAAAGTCTCACTAACCAAGGGGGGTAGAGGAGCATGTAAACACCTATATAAAAGATATGGAAGCTCACACAAATTGTATCCCCTGTAGGGTGATGAAATCCGTAGTCAAGCAATATGAAACGTAGAACAAAATGGATAAAGGATATCCCTCTACCGAGAGGGAATCCAGGTTAAAGAGGCCTATAGATATGGCAAATATTCTATGCCGTTCATGGCATGTCTGGAAAGGTGCCCCGCAGTTTTAGTTCTTTGTCCCTCACGCACCTGGTATGGGGGTCAACATGCACGACGCAGACAACGAGTTGGTGTACTTCAGTACAGAATGGAGAGCGGTATTCCACTCAGACTTCTGGAACCAGTCTTGCCACTTTCCCTCCTAAGGGAGAGGCCCTCTGACAAATTGGTGTCAAACGTACCAATAAATAATAATGGATTTTGGCTCCCTAAAGGACAACAACTATGTCTCAAATGTGTATGACAGAGGGGGTGTTATTTGGATGGCTAACCCTAATGCCCTATTGTTAACACCCAAAAAGTGCTCACTAGCTCATTCCCTTATTCACATGACCCATTTGTCCACTTTTCCACCATTTGAGCCTCTAAAGCCATCAAAAGGTCACCAAAAAGACCATAATACACCTTTTTTCCCCTCAAAATATATATTTTTCCTCAAAAAACACAAAAAACCCTAAAAAAGGGTCCAAAATTCCCAAAAAATATTAAAAGGGAATAAAAATATTCAAAATATTCAAAAAAAGAAAAAAGAGGGAAAAAATTACCTATACCATGTTGGTCAATGCCATTGGTTTCCTTAAAACCACAATGTTATTCCCCATCACCAAAAACTATAAAAAGGTGATAGGGGCTCCTCACTTTCATCCATCCATCATCCATCCTATCCTCATGCTGTCAAAATCTCTTTTGAGTTCTTTGACCATTTTAGCAATCTTGGAGAAGAGACCATTGGAGCTTGGAGCATCTCAACCTTGGAGCTGCTCAACACCAAACATCCTCACCATTTGAGGTATTATAATACAAAAAATCATTCTTTGTTACATTTCTTGTTCTTTCTGTTAATCTTTTCAAGTTTATTTTTATATGCACGTGTTAATGTTAGATTCAGATTTATAATTGTTTTTGCTTTTATTTGAAGACTGCTATTACAAGTTAATAGGTGCATCCTTGCACATGCTTGGTTGAAAAACCAAGAAACCGTTTTTTGGCGACTCCGCTGGCTTTCGAGCTTTAAATTTTTTCTTTAGATCTTAGTTTTTTACCATTCCAATTAGCAGATCTGCTATACTAAACAACATATTCATTGCTGCCCTAGCCATTGGCCCTTTCTGTAGCCTTTAACAGACCGAAATTTCACTTTTCGGTTTCGTTTCCGGCGATCTTTTTTCCGTTTTCGCATCGTTACTTTTTCGCCCGACAGTCATGTGGCTCATCGCGACCTCGCGGCTCATCGCGACTTCGCGGCCTTTTTCCGCGCTGCACATCGTGACTTCGCAGACTTTTTCCGTGCTGCACATCGCGGCTTCGCGGATTTTTTC
Organism: Larix kaempferi; assembly: GCA_027924585.1. Taxonomy (NCBI): domain Eukaryota; kingdom Viridiplantae; phylum Streptophyta; class Pinopsida; order Pinales; family Pinaceae; genus Larix; species Larix kaempferi. The sequence goes on from BSBM01000264.1 coordinate 940,758, forward strand.
TGCATTGCACATCGCGGCTTCGTGGCTATTTTCTGCGCTACACATCATGACTTCACGGCTCAAACCCATGATTCCCATCGCGACTTTTAGCCAGAAACCCGCGATGTAATTTTCTAGCAATGCGACTCAACTTTCAAACAGCCATATCTCCCTCTCCCGAACTCCGTTTGAGACGATATTTTTTTTCAAATTGGGTGTTTTCGATCAAGGAATCCAAATATCCTATTATATTTAAGAAAACTTTCATAAAAAATTCTCTAATATTTTATTTTAGTGTTATTTATCACTTCAGTTCACCCATTTTGACCCATATTTTCCAGCCATCTTCCCTACACTTTTGAACATCCTACTGTTTCATTTTGTAGCATTACATATTGATATTTATTACTATTATTTTGCTTTACTTCATCATTTTTAAAAATTTCGAGTTTAGTGAAAGAAAAATTGTGAAGCAATTTCATTTTTGTAAAATTAAAACAAAATTTTTAATTTGCTATATAGTTTTGCCCAAGCAAGCACTTAGAAATCCATTTATTTCTTACAATTTTTACAATATGTGATTTTCTTTAAAAATTATTACGAAAATCCATAGTTTTTGAAGTATTTTTGTTAAAGCATTTACATTTCAGAAAAAGCCTTTTATTTTTTGCAAATTAAAATCGTCTTGTTTTTAATTTGTAATCAATTGCCCAAGCGAGGCAAATTCATTTTCAATTAAATAATCACACTTGCACTCAATCTGCCACATTTTTAATTAACTGAGCCTTAAAATCTACCTAAACTCAACTAACACTTTAACCCCACTTGGGGAGCACTTAAAGAATCTTGTAGCTAAGTAGGATTGGGGGGATAGGTGTTCCAATAACACCCCTCAATTATTTGCATATGAGACATAGTGGTTGTCTTTTAGGGTCCCAAAAATCCTTTATTATTTGTTGACACAGTTATATACCAATTTATTGGGAAGGCCTCTCCCTTAGGAGGGTTGAAGTAGATAGACTGGTTCCAGAAGCTTGAGTGTAATACCGCTATCCATTCAGTAACCGAAGGATACCTTTTGCAATTCTCGGTGTACTACCCATATGGGAGTACAACGACGATAGAACCAAAGTACAGATTCACCCAACTGAACGTGTCATGAACAGGGTATCCTAGTGGCCATTTTTTAGGATTGACTACCTGGTGTCCCTCTCGGTAGGGGGACATCTAGCCTTTGATTCCACTACCCATATTGTCTGACTTGGATTTCATCACCTTGTAGAGGATATGTTTAGTTGAGTCATAATACCACTTTTAGTTAGGTGTTTGCATGCTTTGCTACACCCCTTGTTCTAGTAAGCACCACTTTTTTCTAGGAACTGTTTGATTTTTGGTATTCTGACCACTTTTCTTGATTCCTCCACTTATTATAGCACAACTGTTATAATAAGTGCTTTTGAGGTTGGTTGTTGGCTTGAGAGCCTTTTTTTTTCACACTCCCCTCCTGCACACATTGTTGCACTAGGGTCTTAAGTTTTTTATCTCACCACCACCCATTGGTATTTCTAGACATATCTCACCATTGAGAACTTAAGATGATCCCGACATTGTCAGGGTGAATCCCCTCAATTCGGTACACTTGAATCTACACGTCATAGATGTAGAGAATTGTCCCTTGACTCCACATGTCATCGGCATAGAACCCAGTCATCTGATTCTAACGCGCCTCACTTCACATCTGATTCTGAGGCTGAATCTGAACACCCTACCGAGACATCACCAACCAACCCCATGGCTGGATCACAATATGACCCCCTTTTCACCAGTGCTATTGGAGCTACATCAACAAACCCCATTACTACCATGACAACCACAGTAGCCACACCCCCTCTAGGAATGCCTAACATAGGGGCCGCACCCCCTCTGGGCATGCCCAACATAGGAACACCACCTATTTTGGGTATGCTCAACATGGGCATCACCCCCCCTCTCATCACCACTACCTAGATTCCAGTGATTCCTGGAACCATTCCTAACCCATCTGCAACCCATGTTGCGCTTGGAAACGCAGGTCCCTCCCACACCACATCGGCTGGAGGAAACATCCCTTTCACACCTACCATACCCTTAGGAGGCACTGGACCACTCCATAATGCTACCATTAAGAATTATGCCCCAATGACCATGCCACACCCATCTGCCAGTATACCATACATGTCTAGTCTAAACTTAGCAAACCTGGCCAGGTTAACCAACGATCCTATTAGACACAACACTACGTGGCCACCCATGCCCACAAAGCTTCCCTCAGATATCCCAAAATTTGAAGGCAAAGCTAGGGAAGATCCCCAGAACCACATCATGTCGTTTCACCTATGGTGTTCCTCTAACTCCATAGTAGATGATTCCATTAGACTGAGACTTTTACAAAGAACTTTCACTGGCTTTGCAGCCAAGTGGTATATTGAGAAGCCACATGGGACCCACAACACATTTACGTCCCTTGCCTCAACTTTCCTCCAATTCTTTCAGCTACCTGTACGCTATGATGCAGGAGTGGAAATACTTTTGTCTTGTAGACAAAACATCACTACACACATCACCAATCATATCCATCAGTGGCGTAAGCGCTGTAGCCTCTGCAAGATAAAACTTGACGACTGAATCTTTTTGGATTGGTTCCTCAAATCACTCCTCCCCCTCATAGCCAAAGATGTATCTTCCGAATGACCCCAGTTAGAAGAAGAAGCTATCTTAAAAGCTCAACAATTAGACCTCATATATGCCCAGTCAGGATATCTATACACTATTTTACTTGACACCCCGCGCGGTGATCCATCCCACCATGACACGCCGGGGGTATCCCATGCCGCTGACAGTATTATCAGCTAGGTTACGGCGCAAAGCAAACCTTTTACCATGATGAGCACAAATAACACCCCAGACCTTTCTAATTCTAATTCTGGAGCTGCAACTTCATATGTTCCAGTAACACATACCCACCACACTCATGGACCCTCCTGTCCACCACAGTGCTATGGGAAAGCACCATCATCTTATGCGCCAGCTCCATATTATAACCAACAGGTCCACTAGACTCCAATCTAGCCACAAGCCCAAGTGGCTTATTATCCTCAACAGGCAACACCTCATGCTCCAACACTTCCAATAGCTCAAAGTTACCCACAACCGCAACAAACACTAGGGCCACCTCAGAACCCTCCTGTTTACTACCCACCGCAACCTGCTCCAGAGCCTGCACAACCTCAAAACCCACCTACTGCCCAAGGGCATTTTTACGCGCAGCAACACTAACCTCCAAACCAGAACCATCAACATAAACAAGGAGGTCAACAAAACCGTGGAAGAGGATGTAACCGCGGAAACAACTAGCAACATAACCAAGGTGCACCGCCACCTAATCCTCCAAACAACAATAACGCTGCTCCCCCCAACCAAAATCCTAACCGCCCACCAAAACAGGCTAGAAATAATAACTTGAGAACAAATCATCCATGTTCCATATGTGGAGTCTACGACCATTACACACATAATTGTCCCCATTTGGAGCGAGCGCGACAACTGTGGAATGATGGCGCCCAATGCCAAGGATATGCTGCACAGGCAGCACCTCTTCCTCAGCCACAACCCATGATATTTCAAAATCCCTTACCAAACCAAGGCATGGTAAACACTCGTCCAAATAATCCCCCTCAAGGATCCGCTGCAACATAGCAGCAAATTACCTATGCAGTAGTCAATTACCAACATGTAGAGTCCAACACTCACCATTTGCTAATGATGTCATCAAATGATATCAACCTCCAAATGCGTTGAAACCAATACGCCCCCGGTGCATCTGCACACGTTCTCCCTATGATTGAACAACCAGTTCAGAACGCACCTACATCGTTTGTCTCCATAGTCAGACCCGGATTCTACTCGGAATCACCTACCACTTCCACATTCCAATCCATCCCACCCCCTTTGAAGATAACCAAGATATCTGAGTTGTGCACCCTCTCGTAGAACACACAGGTACCAAACCAACAACCCCCTTTACTCCCGCAACCACCCTCAGTGCCAACTCATGTAGGATCCACACCAATTCATACTATCCCATTTTTATTTCCCCCTTCAAGCGCCATCAGCACACCAGTCATGGCTACACTTAATCTCCCAATATTGACATTAGGACTACCTGTGTGGTATCTACCTGCCCCAACCCATCCTTCTACACCGAACGTCATTTTACAACCGGTGCAACCCATCAATACTTCTAACCGTCCACCCCCTGGTGTAGCAAACATCCAGAACCCGCCACCTCCAGTAGGGACCACTGCATCCACATCTAGTAATGCTCCCCCTGAACTCCACTACAATGGGGGCATAGGCCCACAAACCTACACCATTGGACCCGCAACCTCCACCACTGGACCCACAACCCGCACCCCCCCACAGACTCCCAAGTTGGTGAAGAATACCCCAACAATCTGTGCTCCCCCCAAGTGCTCTTTATGCGACGATATAGACCATGCTACCCATCAATTTCCATAATTACTAGCACTTCAAGAACATATGCAAATGTTGGATGATGACACTAACATCCTAGTTGTCAAACTAGAATGGTCCCCTCAGCCTCACGATAAATCGTTGCGTACCAACCACCCTTGTCCGATATACGGCATTTATGGCCATTACTCACATCACTGCCCTGATCTCCCAGATTATAGAGCAGCTCTATACGAACTGAATAATGTCGATCTAGAAACATCCGCTCCTACCATTGAGGAAATTCATCCCCCACCATCTTCCTCCTCGGAAGAAATTAACACCATTTACACGGTTTACACTGGATACCCCTCTGTCCGGTTGACCCCTTCCATTGATCCCTTTGACACACATGTTCAACCCTTTCAAATCGACGAGGAAACCACATGTCCACAACATGGGGGTAGGCCCAAAACCTTGCCTACTCATCATCATCGTGATTCTCGTCAGAGATACTGGGGGCATCCACCTCGAAAGGGGAATCCCCCATCATCATATCATCACTTCAGTATGCCACCACGGCCCACAACCTCAGTGACGAAAACTTGAGTTTCTTGTTTATTGGGTTTCTTTCCACAAATTTTGGAAAAGCAGTATAGTATATTGACTCTACTCATCAAGGAGAATCTATCTGTCCAATTAGAATTCAATTCTGAGCAGTTTTTAGATTTGGCCCTAAAAATTAGGGTTTCCACAAAAATAGGTATTTCTGAAATCTGAAGACATAGATAGAAGCTCCTTGCAAAAATCGAAGTTTAGAGCTTTGGATCGAGATTTTTGGCTGGGTAGATCTCCGGGAAACTCAAACCCTAATTCAGGGCTCTCCCTAGTGAACCCGGGAGGACAAAAAGGCAAATCTGAAGGGTAAAGCTTTGCTGATCTCAAATTCTGAATACACCAGGCTGATCAGCTCATCAAGGCACATCTTTCTATCCTTTCATAAAGTTGAAATTCACATTTTGAATTTTTAGGGTTTTCCGACAAACCCTAATCCAAGACCAGATCCAGTTTTCAGCATTTCAAGTGGTAAGACCTAAATATTTTCTATTTCCATTTGAAGTACTCTTTAAGATGTCTCACCACACCAAGCTTGAGGATAAGATTGAAGGGGTTGATAAATTCCAAGCTTGGAAGTATAGGATTGGGTTAATCCTGGAAGAGAATGAGTTGGACTCATATGTAAAAGACATCCCTATCCCAGAGGATGAAGAGGCTAAAGTATTGCATAAGAAGAACTTGGTCAAGGCAAAGAGAATCATTGCTAATTCTATCAAAGACCATCTCATACCCATGTGTCTTCTTTAAAAACACCCAATGAGATGTTTGACTCTTTGACCAAGCTATTTGAAGGGAAGAACATAAATCGGAAGATGACCCTGCGGAACCAATTGAAAGGAGTAAAGTTTCAGAATGGAGAAACCATTCAATCTTATTTTTCAAGGGTCTCCAAGATCAACGAACAACTAGAAGCAGTGGATGAAATGGTGGAGAATGGTGAAGTGGTGATGACCACTCTAAATGGTCTACCTAGGTCATGGGATTCCTTTATTCAAGGAATTTGTGCAAGGAATAAGTTGATCTCCTTCAACAGATTGCGGGAAGAATGCTCTCAAGAAGAAGCTAGGCTTGTGGCCTGAGAAGAAAAGATGGGAAATGAAGATCAAGCTCTCACAGCACATGCCAGGAAAGGAAAGTCCAAGAAGGAATCATCTCATAACAGGAAATTCTCACACCACCATTATCATAAAGATAAGAAAGATCTCAGATGCTTCAATTGCAATGAGAAGGGACACTTTGCTTCAGACTGTCCCAAGAAGAAGAAAGACAACATCAACAACTTCAACAACAAGAAGAAGAATAACAAAAGAAGATATCATGCTCATTCTGCCGAAGATGATGAACCCCCAAAGAAGAAGGCTAGGGCAAAAAGTGATAGTGATGATGACTCATCAAGTGAAGAAGAGTATGTTCTAATTTTTGCTCTCACAGGTACTATCTCCCATGGTTGCAATGATTGGTTGATTGACAATGGGGCTTCGAAACACATGACTAGGTTTAAGGAATCTTTTGTGAATCTATCTGAACATGAATCACCCCATAAGGTGAAACTTGGGGATGATTATCAATACCCAATCAAAGGAAGTGGTGAAGCCTCCTACAACCTAGATTCTGAAAAATCTTTGAAGATGAAAGAAGTCCTTTATGTACCTGGGCTCAAGAAGAACTTACTCTCTATCTCTGCATTGGATGCAAAAGGTATGAGGGTTGCATTTGTGGATGTCCAAGTCCTAATGTGGCTAAAGGGAAAGACCATAGATGATGCAGTAGTGATTGGAGAGCAAGAGGGAGGTTTGTATAATTGAAGGGTCAACCTAAACATGCCATGGTACATGACTCCATGGAGCCAAGTGAACTTTGGCATAGAAGACTTGCTCATATGCACTATAGGGCACTTCCAATTGCAAGCAAGGCTGTAGAGGGTCTTCCTGAATTCAAGACCAAACATGAAGGTGTTTGCAAAGGATGTGCAAAAGGTAAAAACATTAAGAAGGATTTACCAAGCAGTGAAAGCAAGGCAAAGGATATCCTGGAAATCATCCACTCAGATGTATGTGGTCCTATGTCATCCAATTCTCTAAGTGGGTATGTTTACTATGTCTCATTTATTGATGACTTCTCCAGGAAGACTTGGGTATACTTCTTGAAGAACAAAGATGAGGTGTTTGATAAGTTCAAGGAATTCAAAACCTTGATGGAGAACCAAACTGACAAGAAGATCAAAACATTCAGATCCAACAATGGTGGAGAATTCACCTCAGGTGACTTCAAGAAGCTTTGCAGTGATTCAAGGATTAAGAGGGAGTTGACTGCTCCTTATAATCCTCAACAAGAATGGAGTTGCAGAAAGGAAGAACATAACAATCAAGGAAGCAGCTACAACAGGATCTACCTATGCAGCAAGGGCAATGCTGCATGACCAGGATCTACCTATGCATTTATTGGCATAAGCAGCTAGAACAGCTGTATATGTGCAGAACAGAACACCCCACAAGATATTGGACAACAAGACACCAGAAGAGGTCTTTTCTGGTAAGAAACCTGAAGTAAGCCATCTCAGAATAGTTGGTTGTCCAGCATACACTCATGTCTCAAAGGAAAAGAGGACCAAACTAGATCCTTCAGGAAAGAAGGGTATCTTTGTGGGTTACAGTGAAAGCTCGAAGGCTTATAGAATATACTTTCCAGGGTTCAAGAAGATTGATGTCAGCAGAGATGTAAAATTTGATGAAAAATCTGCATTCATCAAATCAAGGAAGGCACCTATTGAGGTTTATGAAGAACTTAAGGAAACTAGATTTCAAGAAACTACCATGACTAAAGCAATTCCACAAGTTGTTCGTGAGTTTGAAGATCCGCAAGAACCTGTAGATCCACCCCGTGAGGATAACTCTCACAAGAGGAAACCTGCATGGGATAGAGAGCTTATTCAAGATGCAGAAAGATTTGGCATTCTAGAAGAAGAACACAAAGCAAAGAAGAGAAACAGATCACATACCAGCTATGTTTCTTTACTCTGTGACATTATGAACAAAGAACCTTCTAGTTATGAAGAAGCAGCGGGAAAGAAAGAATGGAAGGATGCCATGGTTGAGGAATACCAATCAATAATGAAGAATGATGTTTGGGATGTTGTCCCAATACCTAAAGAGAAGTCTATTGTGACTTCCAAATGGATCTACAAAATCAAGCATGCTGCAGATGGCAATGTGGAGAAATACAAGGCAAGATTCATAGCTTGTGGCTTCTCTCAGAAAGAGGGAATAGATTATGAAGAAACTTTTGCACCTGTATCCAGGTATACTTCCATCAGAACAGTACTTGCCATGGCTGCAACAATGAAATGGAAAATACACCAGATGGATGTTAAGACTGCTTTCTTGAATGGTGTAGTTGAAGAGGAAGTATATGTGGAGCAGCCACTCGGTTTCGAAATACATGACAGGGAGTCATATGTGTGCAGATTGAAGAAAGCCTTGTATGGCTTGAAGCAAGCTCCCAAAACTTGGTATGGTAGGATGGACAGTTTCCTATCTAGTTTGGGCTTTACCAAGAGTAAAGCGGATTCCAACCTTTACTACAAGGTTGAGGAAGGGAATCCTATGATTCTACTCATGTATGTGGATGACTTATTTGTAACAGGAGATGACAGATTGATTGCAGATAATAAGAGGAATCTTGCTATCGAGTTCGATATGAAAGATTTGGGAATGATGCATGATTTCCTAGGTATGGAGGTGTGGCAGAGTGCATGTGGGATCTTCCTTGGTCAAGGAAAGTACATAGTAGATATTGTGAAGAGATTCGGGATGATGGATTGCAAGGCCATGGCCACACCTATGGAATCGAATCTGAAGCTTCTATGTGATGCTTCATCTGAGCCGATTGATGTCTCTATGTATCGTCAGATGATTGGGTCCTTGATGTACCTGATGAACACGAGACCAGATATTTGCTTTGCGGTGAACACATTGAGCCAGTTCCTAACGGATCTGAGGAGTTTTCACTTGGTTGCTGTAAAGCATGTTCTAAGGTACCTGAAGGGTACAGTGGATTATGGGATCAAGTATGAAGCAAATCAAAAGTTTAACCTGCAGGGTTATGTTGATTCAGATTGGGCTGGCAGTGCTACAGATAGGAAGAACACATCTGGATGCTGCTTCAGTATGGGATCAGGTGTGATCTCTTGGTTTAGTAGGAAGCATTCCTGTGTAGCACTGAGTACAGCTGAGGCGGAGTATGTTGCATCCTGTTCAGCTAGTTGTGAGGCAGTATGGCTACGGAAGCTACTGTCTGAGTTATTTGATCTCCCGTTGGATGCTACTGGTATCTTTTGTGATAACCAGAGTTGTGTGAAGCTGTCCGAGAACCCAGTGTTTCATGACAGGTCGAAACACATAGAGATCAAATATCACTATATCAGGGATATGGTGCAGAGAGGAGCTGTGAAGATTCTGTGCATTGCGACGGACGAGCAGATAGCAGATGTGCTGACGAAGCCACTAGTCAGGGTGAAGTTCGAGTACTTCAGGGAGAGGCTTGGCGTTCTTTAGATTGATGACACTTCGAGGAAGAAGTGATGGACACATTTGTTGAAGCCATTCCAAGCATGTTGGAAGGAGGATCCTTCACATGGCTGTGGATGTAAGCTCTGGATGATGAGCATCACGATGATGTTCTCGTTTCTGCTTTGTATGATCAATTGATCATTTATATATGTATGTATGATTCATGTTGGATGATGGATATGATCAGTTGGATCATTTATATGTATATGTATGTACGCATCATGTTGGATGCTGGATATGATCAGTTGGATCATTTGTATGTATTTTTTATATGCATCATGTTGGATGTTTGGACCATGTATCTGTATATGTATCAGGTGGATACATTGTATGATAAGGTGGATCATGTATGGTGATATGTATCATGTATTTGTATTTGTATTAGGTGGATACACTGTATGATCAGGTGGATCATGTATGATGATATGTATCAGGTAGATACTTGGTATGCATCAGGTAGATGCATTGTATGATCATGGATAATGAGCTTCAGGATGTTGCTTCAGATGACATGCAGCAGGATGTTGCAGTGATGATGACCAGGATGATCATGTATACATCAGGATGATGTATGGTGAGTATCAGGTTGATACTCTGTGGCCATGGAACAGGTTGTGCAGATAAGCATGTAATTTGTGCCCTGGGAGATTTGCAGATAGTCTTTCGAGGTTTTGCCTATGGCATGTAATTTGTACCCTGGGATATCTAGCAAATGCTCTTTCGAGGTTTTTCTTGGGAGGACATATAATTTGTGCCCTGGGAGATTTGTAGATAGTATTTCGAGGTTTTGCCTATGGCATGTAATTTGTGCCCTAGGATATCTGGCAGATGCTATTTTGAGGTTTTGTCCTATGGCATGTAATTTGTGCCTTGGGAGATCCGATAGGTTGAACCGTGTGCTCGTAATTAGTCCTGGGATTCTCTTTCGAGGTTTTTCCATGACCACATGTGATTTGTGCCCTGGGATATCCGATAGGTTGAGCCTTGTGCTCGTAATCAGTCCTGGGATTCTCTTTCGAGGTTTTGTGGTGACCACATGTAATTTGTGCCCTGGGAGATCCGATAGGTTGAGCCTTGTGCTCGTAATCAGTCCTGGGATTCTCTTTCGAGGTTTTGTGGTGGGGTCACATGTAATAAGTCCTGGAGATATGGACAGGATGAAAAAGGCCTCAGATGCTCTTTAGGGTTCTTGCTAGTCAAGAGACTCTTTTAAGGTTTTGTGACGCACGTAATAAGTCCTGAGATTTCCACAGTATGGCCAATGATGATGAAGAATTGCAGGTGGTGGGCCTACATCCAGTATGAAAAAGGACTGGCTCTGTAGAACTTCCTATGATGAGTAGAGTCAGAGATTGGTTGAGATAGCAGCAACAGTGACGATGATGACGACGATGCATCGATGACGTTGATCCTGAGAAGAAGACTTGTCTAGCAGATCTGTGTCGAGAAATACCTTCCTAGTTAAGAGGGAGTGTTGATGTATATGTAACTTCGGAATGTATTTCATTTATGTATTTAATATATATTTATTGTACCCTTATAAGAGATGTGTTATTCCTCTATAAGGAAGTGTCGTCATGTGTATTGACAAGTGTCGCAAGTGTGTGTACTTGGCGACGGGTTATTAGACTACCATGTGTGGGGTCGGCCCTGAAATATATATTATATTGTGGATGTACCTATCTAGACAAGTCGGCCCCATAAGGTCACTGGGCAAACAGGTTAGTATAAATAGAGATCGGGAGATCTCTATTTTGATCATTTGGAAACTCACACTTCTCTCACTTAGAAAGTGGTGCACTAGTGAGGAGGAGGATCATCTGCTACTAGGAGAATATCTCAGTGTATTTTGGTTGTACTTTGGTTGAGCCATTTCTCTCTCTATCTCTGAGGAAGTTGTGGGGTTTTTCACCTTAGGGTTTTCCCCACAGAAACTCTGTGTCTCTTGTCTTTCATGCTTTTGATTCTTGTGATGATTGTCATGTTTATTGTGATTGTTATGCATTGATATATTGTATATTTTATTCTCTCAGTAAAGATCCTAGAGTATTGTGAATTAATGCTCAAAATTTTAACACAAACCAACACATATGTGATCCACAATCATAAACCCCATGCACATAGCATGGGGGCAGGTCATTAACCCTCCTCACTTTTTCACATGTGTGATCTCAACCATTTTTGAGGTCACATATCACTTGTATAGTTGATTTGATTTGATACACCTAGTATTCTTCCCCCACGGGACATCATTTCTCCCCACCATTGCATCTTTGGCTTGGTGGGCTCACCTTTATTTGTAGCCATTTTTTAACCTAGTTATTTCCTTTGACCATTCTGGAGTCCTTATGACCTCTGTTTTTCGCACCATTTGCACCGTCGGATTCATATTTTCATGCTCATGATGATGCTTGAGACCATTTCTCGCTCTCACCACCAGATTTTTGGGGCATTTTTTCCATACCCCTCATCGCCTCGATTTGCATGCCACATCAGCCATGGTTCATTTTTTATCAACGGATTCCGTTTTCCACACTCGTGACAATGCTTGAGATCATTTCTCGCCCTCACCCCAATAGTTTTTGGGAATTTCTCCAAAATGCCCCTTGTCGCCTCGATTTTCATGCCACATCGGCCGTGGTCCATTTTTGATGCATTTTATATCGTCAGATTCAGTTTTCCGTGCTCGTGACGATGCTTGAGATTATTTCTCGCTCTCACCACCATATTTTTTGGGCATTTTTTTCATACCCCTCGTCGCCTCAATTTGCGTGCCACATCGACCATGGTCCATTTTTGACGAGTTTTATATCACTGGATTCAGTTTTTCGTGCTCATGACAATGCTTGAGATCATTTTTCACTCTCACCACTAGATTTTTCGGGCATTTTTTCCATGCCCTCGTCGCCTCAATTTGCGTGCTACATCGACCGTGGTCCGTTTTTGGCGAGTCTTATATTGCCAGATTCAGTTTTCAATGCTCGTGATGATGCTTGAGATCATTTCTCGCTCTCACCCCCATAATTTTTGGGCATTTTTTCAAAATGCCACTCATCACCTCGGTTTACGTGCCACATCGGCCATTGCCCATTTTTCACGATCTTTATGTCACCGGATTCAGTTTTCCTTGCTCGTGACGATGCTCGAGATCATTCCTCACTCTCACCAATACCTTTTTGTTCGATATAATTTTATCCCTTTTTCGGGCCGAGCAATTCTTTTACGAAAAAGGCACTTAGGGAGTTTTTGTTAAGCTCTTTTCTGACTCCTAAAACAATGAAAAGATCGCTGAGCAACCTTGTTTCCTTTCATGCTCCCTACAAATATTTGAAAGGGCGTCTACCTAGTATAATTTTACCCCTTTTCCGGGCCTTGTAGACTAATTACGAAAAAGAAATACTTTAGTCACATCGGCTAGAAGAGTTCTCCATTTGCATCATTTTATGCTTTTTCGGGCCTTGGAGACTAACTTACGAAAAAGAACACTAATGGAGTCTACTTACCGCTTTCAGACTCTCAAAAAATGAAAGCAACCACGAGCAATTATTGTCTTGGGCTCGTACAAATCCACAGGACGATACTCCTCCACCAATTCAGAGTCTTCTTATCGTTTTCAGACTCCTTAAAAATGAAAGCACTCACGAGCACGAATAGTCCTGGGCTCACAAAATCCACAGGACAGTACCATTTCAGAGCACACTTTTATCCCTTCTTGGAGCTCATTAAAACCACGAAGAAGGACACAACGGTGCTTTTCAACACCACAACAAATCATGTCTACTCATAAGGCAGCGCCCCCATCATGGTTGCCTTTGTTCAGAGTATTCTGCAGTATGTCACCCTGAGAGTCTCCCAATAAGCATCCACCAGCTTGTCCCCCCAGAGTCACTCCAGTCTACAGTACATACCCTTGATCCCTTAAAGCTATGATCCTCACACCTAAAATTCAGTTCCCTATGCTTCCAGGTCAACCATGTCATCATGCTCTGAACAAAGGAAGTTTGAGTCCACCCACTTTATGACCCCATTTATTTCCCATCCCTACAGTATAACAATCCTACCATCAGGCTTATCACACTTCAGTTGTACACCTCGCGCTCTTATCAAGGAAACATCATTGCCTTGGTAGTTGCCGATCTTCCTCTGTTGACACCAACCAAATCTATTCCAGAGGATAGAATTAGAGGTCCCTGTGCCTTGGAATCATCACCATTTGTGATGAGTGCCTATGAATCATTTTGAAAGGAGTCCTCAGTGCCTCTCCAAATGATTGTTTCTCACATGCTCGACTTCAACACCTTGATCGCATCATTGAGACTCATACAGGGTATCGATCCTTTCAGTTTTTGTTGAAGACCCTGGATATCACCTGGCTCTACCACATTGGAGAGTCTAATTTAGGAAACAACCAGTTACATTTTCCTATAGATATTTGTGTTGCGCTTGCAACAACATTCAGATGTACCCCAGTTTTATACTCCCTCGAGTATACAGTTACATATAACTCCTCAGAGTTGACTCATAGTTATTAAGTCCCTACAGATGTTGGACACCTTCAGTTTCATCAATTCATCAACCCTTCTAATACCTTTTTCAGAATGGTTGTTTCCTTTTTTCAGTGTATCAGTTTCTCAGACCAGTCATGGTATGACCATGAGTATGTCCCAGCATTGTGTCCCCTCTGGACCGTTATGATGTACCAACATATTTTTATGTATTTCTTCAAGCTCTCCTTCGTGAGCCTAATTGTTATGTATATATCTTGATATGAGCATGGGTATGCCCACCTCGTCCATAGTCAGAGATTATTCCTCATTCATTTTGAGGCCACGTAATATTTTTTGTTTTTTGCAGCTTCGAAGGGGCCGCTGTTCCAGTCTCCAATCAGTCTCTTCTCTTCTCCAAACCCTAAGAAAAACACAAAAGAACTATGATGTCTATCGGCCATACGATGAGCTCCTTCCCTCACACATCAGGGGGCAATCTGTTAACACCCAAAAAGTGCTCACTAGCTCATTCCCTTATTCACATGACCCATTTGTCCACTTTTCCACCATTTGAGCCTCTAAAGCCATCAAAAGGTCACCAAAAAGACCATAATACACCTTTTTTCCCCTCAAAATATATATTTTTCCTCAAAAAACACAAAAAACCCTAAAAAAGGCTCCAGAATTCCCCAAAAATATTAAAAGGGAATAAAAATATTCAAAATATTCAAAAAAAAGAAAAAAGAGGGAAAAAAGTACCTAAACCATGTTGCTCAATACCATTGGTTTCCTTAAAACCACAATGGTATTCCCCATCACCAAAAACTATAAAAAGGTGATAGGGGCTCCTCACTTTCATCCATCCATCATCCATCCTATTCTCATGCTGTCAAAATCTCTCTTGAGTTCTTTGACCATTTTAGCAATCTTGAAGAAGAGACCATTGGAGCCTGGAGCATCTCAACCTTGGAGCTGCTCAACACCAAACATCCTCACCATTTGAGGTATCATAATACAAAAAATCATTCCTTGTTACATTTCTTGTTCTTTCTGTTAATCTTTTCAAGTTTATTTTTATATGCACGTTAATGTTAGATTCAGATTTATAATTGTTTTTGCTTTTATTTGAAGACTGCTATTACAAGTTAATAGGTGCATCCTTGCACATGCTTGGTTGAAAAACCAAGCAACACCTACCTAGCTACAAAGTTGTTTTTGGGTCCCCAAGTGGGGTTAGTGTGTGTTTAATTAAGCCAATTTTAGTCTCACTTGAATTATGGGGAGTGTGTGGGTGCACAAGTGATGTAAACCTAATATCACTGAAAGAAAATGCTGAAGTAAAGAACTGAAACTAAAATAATCTTTCTCATTTGCTTTTCAAATAAAATTACTAACTGCTATGACATGTATGAAAATGATGCAGTAAATGAACTCGCTGAAATGTGATGCAAGAGATAGCAATGCACCCAGACAGGGGTCTATCAAGTTCTACAACGAGCCAAAATCAAACAAAAGGTATATGAGCAGAAAACCGAGTATGAGAGGGCCAACTACAATGGGTAGAGGCTGAAATGAAATGATAAATAATGCTCAAAAATAAAATTGGAGAAAATTCTAAAAATTTCTTAAATCTAACTGCATATTTGGATTCCTTGTTCGAAAACACTCAATTTTAAAAAAAAATCATCCCAAACAGGGTTCGGGTTCGAGAGATATAGGCATTTGAAAGTTGAGTCGCACTATCAGGTAACTAGAGAGCTCTTTTTGAGGCAAAAGGCGTGCTCTAAGCGCACTTTTGGGCTGAAAAAGCACACTTAGGGCGCGATTTTGTGCAGGGAAACCGTGCTCGGGGCATGCTTCTGGGTGGGGAAAGCGCGCTCAAGGCACGAGTTGCGGGCCGAAAGTCATGCTCTAGAGCGCAGGTTTTGGGTTAGAAGTCGCGCTCGGGGCGCAGTTTACTGGCGGAAATTAGTTGCACTCTGCAGCACAAAAAAGGTATTTGTAGTCACGAGTTGGGCTGGAAAAACAAAAATAATGAAAGGTACTACTATGGTAAGGTCCAAATCTGCAAGTACAGGGTGTAAGGCTATGGAAAAAAATTAAAAATCAAGCAAAACAAAAAGTACAAAACTAAAAAATAACTACTAATCATACCAAACCATAGATCGATGGGAATCGACTCGGTTGGAGTCTCCAAAACTGTAGCTAGTGTTTTCACACCAGCTCGTGCTAAAGAGCACCTACTAAGGATTTTGGAACCCTTAGTAGTAGTTTCAAAGATAGATAATATGTGAATGCAAATAAAAATAAAAACTAATCTAACTAATTACTGCAGTAAATAAACAGGAACCCATTAATGAAAACTTGATTTTGTATTGATGTGTAAAAACTGGTTTACAATGTAGATTTACCTCAGAAGTTGAGGAGATGGGGGCCCTCACAACTATACAAAGAGTAGCGCTCCAGGTCTCAAGGGTTCCTTACTCTTCTCCGAATGCTCAAATGATGGCCAAGACTCGACTAGATGGGCACACAATCTCCAAGAGGTAGGCTAGAGTGAAATAGGAATTTTGGCAACATAAGGGTAGGAAGAGTGATACATGTATGTTGAATGGGGGGCCTCCATCACCTTTTTAGAGAAATTTTGGGTGGTGGAGTATTGAACCATGGTATTGGGCAACCACTAGTATTGGTTTGTGGTATTTTGAGTTTTCCCTCCTTTTAAATTTTATTTTGACTTTTTCCCCTTTTTCTTTTTTTTTGGGGGGGATTTTGACAAATTTTTATGAGATTTTAACCTTTTTTGAAGGATTTTCATTAATTGATGAGGGAAATAATGATTTTTTTCCCATTTGGTTACCAATTTAGCTATTTTTGGGTTTTTGGAGGCCAAAAATGTAGGAAAAAGAGATAAATGGGTTATGTGACTAGGGGATGAGCTAGGTGAACAATTTTTGGGTGTTAACAGTTAACATCTTCCACAAACTTGGATATTTACTAATCATATTCATGATATCCACTAAAAGGCAATTGATCTGGAAGTGGATGGTTATCCTAGATTTCACCTGATCAAAAAATGACTACAACAATCCAATTTCCTTCAAAACCAAGAATCTTTTATTGACAGTGTGCTTCGCATGAAAGTGAACTTGATTAACCAAACTTCTTCAACTTGCATAAAGTAAATGAACATGTAATGAAAGAAATATTAAGAACATAAGAGATGAACACCATAACAAATTTGATAACGAAGTTCACTAGACCTCCTGGCTACGTCTTCGGGTCCACTCTTAACTAGTGAGATCGTTATATTATAATGCTCAAATCATAACAGTTACAATGGTGACTTACAATACAAGTTTTGGAGACACCCTCCAAATCCGTGGCTTGGATGCACAAATGTACTTCACCGTTGAGATGCTCTTGAAAAAATGAGAAGAACGAGTATAAACTCGACCATACTTGGTCATAATGCTCAAAGACCCTCTTTGGCATGTACATCACAACAATTCCCTATAAATCCACTGCTCAGATGCTGAAACAAACATTATAATCGGATTCCTACAAAATTATGAGAATATTGACTATAAACTTGCCTATGCTCTCTTCAAGTGCTCAATGAGCCCCCTTGGCATGCAAAACAAGGTTATACTCAGCATTGTACAAATCCTACCTCGGAATTCATGCCAAGCCTCTCAAGAAGAGTTCACCTCGAACTCTCTTCAAGAACTTCACTTCGAAATCCCCAAATGGCATCTTTTTGGTTACAACCATATTAACTTCATAACAAATATATTAATTGCCATTACTTAACATAGTGAAAGTTGTTGGCATATTAGTTACACTTTTGGAATTATGCCCCAAAGACTATGGTTCAAATCCCATGTAATACAAATAATAATATATATGTTGGTTTATATTATGTATATAGTTGAAACCATATATATAAAACAAACCATATAAATACAATACGTTGAACCATGCAAACCACTTGCACACAAATTGAGGATGCCATAGGGAAGGCGCCATGTGGCACCATGTGGTAGGTCCATGTGGCAACAATTCATTTTCCACTTCCACATCATCAATGCCCAGTCATGTGCCACATCACCATGCCCCATCACCATGCCATGCCATCATGCCACGTCATCATGCCACATCACCATGCCATGCCACCATGCCACATCATCATACTAATATATGGTCTTGCCACTTGTTAGACACCTTGTCTATACGGTCTTCCACGTGGTAGTCTATGGGTCTATCACGTGGCACCCTCCTACAACTTTTGCCTGTTCCATCAAAACTTCAGATGGGCATATCTTCCTCAAACGACGTATGTTTGAGGCGATTCAAGCGCCGTTGGAAAGATATCATTGAGTTCTATGCAATGGTTCTCTTTCCATTGGTATTCAAGCACTTTTATTTTTTATCATTCTCAGATCCACCTGGATCATTCCTCCCCACTAGAAGAACTTTTGGACCTCCAAAAGTATGGATTTAATCAACAACTCTATGATGATAAAGCTCCCTAACTTTTTGGGTCTCTATCCATCTTTCTAATCTCCATTTCATCCTCTTCAACTACAATTTTTGTGAGGACCGATAATATCATCCTCGTCGACTACTATTTATGCGGGATTGACATCAACATCCCTTAAATGGCCTTAGATCGCTATCTTGGATTTCCATCTTGGAACTGGAATTCCATCTTGGATCTCCATCTTAGATCTCTATATTGGCTCTCCATCTTGGCTCTTCATCTTGGCTCTTCCACTTCGGATGTCCATCTTAAATCTCCATCTTATATCTATGTCTTGGATCTCCATCTCATATTTGATCTCCATCTTGGACCTCTTTCTTGCTTCCTGATCTTGAGGTTGATTCCTAAACTCTCTTTGTTGTTGAAAATTATCAACAGAGGTCCAAAGCTATGTTGCATATCAAGTGATGTTATAATAGGTCATCACTTTCCCTTCTTGAATCATGCCACTTCATATTGATGCCACCTTGGCTCATGTATATGCTAATGATTCCCACTAACATGGTTGCTATTGATTCCTGATTTCAAAAGCTATTTTGGAGAACCTTCTCCAATGAAGTGCCTCTTTACCCATCTTGCCAATTGTTCCAAGAATGGTAAGCACAACATGCTATTCAGAACTAGCTATGCGGAAATGATATCCATTTTTTACCAATCCACTCTAATGGATTTCCTTCTTCAGGTTCCTCCTTCTCGATAAGTTCTTCTTTGGATGGATGGCCTTCTTCATGAACTACATATTGGACTATAGGTGCTTGATAAACTCTTTCATCACCTACCTTTGTCTTCGCGGGTACTCATACAACTTTAATCCAATACTTTGTATGAAGCCGCAGATGAACCTTCTAGCATTTTCCAATCCAAAGGCCACTTATATTACAGTGAGTGCAATAGTTCTTTCTCTTGGACAAAGAACCTTCCTTGTCATTCTCCAGTTTTGGACTTGTTTGCGTTTACCACACTTTAGTTTGGCTTTCGTAAGCATCCACCTATCAAACCTGCTTTGATACCACTTGATCTGGAAGTGGATGGTTAGCCCAGATTTCACTTGATCTGAAAATGACTACAACAATCCACTTTCCTTCAAAACCAATAATCTTTTATTTATAGTGCGCTTCACATGAAAGTGAACTTGATTAACCAAACTTATTCAACTTGCATAAAGGAAATGCACATGTAATTACAAAAATATTAAGAGCATAAGAGATGAACACCCTAACAACTTTGCTAACGGATTTCACCAGACCTCCTGGATACATATCCGGGTCCACTCTCAAATAGTGAGGCCATTAAATTATAATGCTTAAATCATAACAGTTACAATGGTGACTTACAATACAAGTTTTGGAGACACCCTCCAAATCCATTGCTCAGATGCACAAATGTACTTCATCGCTAAAATGCTCTCGAAAAACTGAGAAGAATGAGTAAAAGCTTGACCATACTTGGACATAATGCTCAAGGACCCCCTTAGGCATGTACATCATGACAATCCCAACAAATCTAGTGCTTGGATGCTGAAACATACATTAGAATCAGAATCCCCTCGAAATTATGAGAAGATTGACTATAAACTTGCCTATTCTCTTTTCAAGTGCTCAAGGAACCCCCTTGGCACACAAAACAAGGCTATACTTGGTGTGAAATTCTAATCACAACAGGATGTACTAGCTAAGATTTTCCTCACTAGTCAAGAATTTGGCTAAGTATGCATGAAAACAGTGTAAAAGAAGCACAATAAACACAACGAATGCTGAAAATAGTTGATAATTCTATTACTGTCCATCCCAAAATAAACTTGGAATCGTCAATTAATTACATTTGGATAAAATCGTGAGCCTTTTGAGGCATTCAAATGAGCTACAAGTGGCTAGCTTACAGTGGACCTCAATTCCCCCTAGGTTTACAAATAGGCTCCCAAATCACCCCAAATGACCACAAATTGCAAATATGAATGTTGGGATGGCATGAGTGGTTAGTAATGAGGGTGTCACATGATTGGTGGAGTGAAGGTGGCCCTAGATTGGCCAAAACTACCAAAAAGAGGAAAACTGACCATGTGCAATGCATGTGCGCACCATAATCAAACCCATATCCACAAATTAAGGGATAAGGGAATGCCCCGGTGACTTAGTGGCCATAAATGAGGGCTAGTGTCCATAAATGAGACGCTTTATCCGTTGTTTGACCAAATGTGGGTGCCAATGTGTGTGGAATTGGTGATAATGAGCACAACAACCTTAGGAAACATCATTAACCTTGCTTGAACCAGTAGTCAATAATAAAACATCATGAGACTATGATACTAGGTGTAATAATGTTCTAACACCCCACCTTAAGATAGAATTATGCAGCCAAAAAACAAAATGAGGCCTTGTAAACTAAGGCTCAAGTCACCTCTTACAAATTTTATTAATCCATGTAACCGAGGTAAGGAGGAAGACCACATGGGAACAAAACCTCCCCTCACTAAATGGACATGAAGAAAAATATGATACAAATATCAGTATTCACCATGTATGATCCACCCCAAGGAGTGATCTAAGGTAGATAAAGTTCTTCTTTGCAAAACTCTTGGTGAAGATATCAACAATTTGCTCAAAATATGGGCAATACTGCAATGATACGATCTGGTCATGCACCAAGATCCTGATGTAGTGCATGTGCATATCTATGTGCTTGGTCCTCTGTATTTGTACTGGATTAGTGGATATCTTTATTTCACTTTGATTATCACACCAAATGACTGTGGGTGAATCAAATGCAAATCCAAACTCCCCTAGAATACCTTGCAGCCATACACATTGTGTACTTGCATTCACTGCTCCTATGTACTTGACCTCAGCCGATGATAAGGAAATAGTGTGTTTATTCTTACTAAACCGACAAATGGGACCATGTGCAATCATAAATACATAACCAGAAGTGGACTTCCTGTCAGTGCTATCTCCTGCCCAATCTGAATCAGTAAAACCAACTAGTTCAAGTGATGAACCAATTGCTTAATGAATCCCAAACTGCTTGGCTCCTTGTACATAATGCAAGATCCTTTTGGAAGGCTTCCAATGGATATCATGAGGAGATTTCATGTATCTAGCAACAACACCTACTACATAATCCAAATCTGGTCGAGAGTGTGTGAAACAAGCTCCCAACAAGTTGTCTATACAATCTGTTGTCCACCAAAGGTGAGGAACCCCAATAATGTAGTTTTACCCTTGAAAAGAAGGGAAACTTAGCAGCCTTACATTCTACCATTCTGAACTTTTTTAGAATATATGAAGCATATTTTTATTGTGAAACTTTGATCCCTGCATTAGATTGCTCAGTCTCCAAGCCAAGAAATTGTTTCAACAATCCTAGATCAGACATAGAAAAGACACTATGCAATGCAGATTTAAGTAAGCCTATGTCATCAACACAACTTCCAGTAATCAAAATATCATCAACATACAATACAATGATCAAAATAGAGTCACCAAAATGATGCATATAGACACTAGGATCAGATTTGCATCTTTCAAAACCTTGAGATAGAAGAAAGCTGTCCATCTTGGCATACCAAGCTCTAGGAGCTTGCTTGAGTCCATAGAGGGACTTCTTCAACCTAAAAACAAGTGAAGGATATTGTATGAAAACTTCATGCTACTGCATATAGATATCCTCATGAAGGTCACCATGAAGAAAATCACTCTTCACATCGATGTGGTGCACCTCCCATCGTTTGGATGCAACAATGGCCAAAACAGGCCTGATTGAGTCCATCTTTGCCACATGTTTAAATGTCTCTATATAGTCTAGTCCATGGAATTGAGAGAATCCCTTAGAAACCAATATGTCCTTATACTTCACTTCAGAACCATCAACAACCATTTTTTTCTTATACACCCACTTGCATTGCACGAACATCCTCTTGGGAGGAAGAGGAACCAACTCCCAAGTCTCATTGTCATGAAGAGAATTCAAATTTTCTTGCATGGAAGATTGACATATTGGGTCATGTGATGCTTCTTCATATGACTTTGGATTAGAACCAACCATTAAGAAACACCTCCCAGGAATATTCAAATTACAATAAGAGAATGCATTGTGAAACTGATATCTAGTCTTCCTTGTGTCTTGTGGATCTCCTGCAAGTTCACCAGCATCTTGTATGGTTTTATCAGCCCACATAGGATTTGTATGAGGGTCATGATCTACATGCATGTCATCATCTTCATCCTCAACATCATAATCGGAAATATCAAAAAAATAAACATCACTGACATCATCTGCAAGTGGGGGGTTTGAGCATTCCCCTTCTTCTTATTCAACTACTTGCATGGGCTCTTCTTCGAATTGAACACTCCTCTCAATGAAATTATTTTGAGATGAGGGATCAAATATCTTGCATCCCTTAGCATATTCTTCATATCCAACCATAATGGACTCCTTGCTTTGTGGATGCAAGGCCTTTCTTTTCTTTGGAGGTATTCTAGCCCATGCTCTTGAGCCAAACACCCTGAAATGAGACACATCAGGCTTATGTCCCATCCAAGCCTCGAATGGAGTCATGCATTCAAAGGATTTGTGTGGAAATCTGTTATGAACATATGAAACACAATTTATGGCTTCAACCCATAGCTTAGGAGACAAATACTTAGCCTCCAACATATGATAGTATGTGCATTTCAATTTCTCCTTCTTCTTCCCTTTCTCCTTACTAGGATTCAAAACCCCTTCAAAAGATTTGGGCTTTTCTTTGTCTTCCCTCTTCTCTTGTTGCTTCGAATCTTTGGCTGTCTTCTTCCCCTTTACATGCTTTGAATCACCGGAATCAAGAACTTGGTCCTTTGATGGTTTGATGGCACCCATTTGGACCAACTTGTCTTGTTCTTATGTAAGACACTCCATGAAGTCTGCCAAAGATGGAATCTTCCAGTTTGAACAATAAGATTGGTAGAATGGAAATTCAAAACAAACACAGAGTACTCAGGCCCCAACTTCGAAATTATGGACAAAACCAACTGCTCTTCCTTTTTGTCAATGCCACATTGCTTGAGCTGAAGAACCAAGGAATTGAATTGGGTGAAGAAGTCTTGAATTTTCTTGAAACTTCTTGGGATCAGAGAGATCAACTCGTTATCAAGATGGTGACCCCTCAACTCATCAGTATTCCTAAATAGTGAATCAATATTGAACCACACTTAATTTGGAGTAGTGAGATTGTCTACATGAAACACGAGGTCTCTTGAGATACTGAGACAAAACATGCCATACGCTTCATCCATCCTGTTGAAAAATTTGGACTTCTCAACAACAGAGTTTGGCTCATTTTATGTCCCCATAGTAACTATGAAGAGACCCTTCGATCTCAATTGGATTACCATCTTGGCCTTCCACTCAAAGTAGTTGAATGGAGTGAGCAAGGTGACATGAGGTCGCTCCATTCTGCTGCTTGCGTACTTGGTGATAGAGAACTTTGAAAACATGCAATGCAAACACTCAATCACTCAGGAGGGAATCCTAGATAGATAACTCGAACCCTTCATTGGCAGAGGGAACATTCGAGAGCGCATCACACCTGGGTAGACTCCAAAGTATTACTCCAATGGATTCAAAGCAATTTCCCCAAGGATTTATGTGGTTGCTCCATTGCTTCTAGTGCACCTATGAAGTAGTATTTGTTCAAATAGAAGCTCCAAGAGCTATGATACCATGTGAAATTATAATCACAGTAGGATATACTAGATAATAATTTCCTCACTACTCAAGAATTTGTCTAAGTATGCATGAAAATAGTGTAAAAGAAGTACCGTAAACACAACGAATGGTGCAAACATATGATAATTCTATTACTATCCAAACCCAAATAAAGTTGGAATCATCAATATATTACATTTGGAGAAAATTTTGAGCCTTTGGAGGCATTTGAATGAGCTACAAGTGGCTAGCTTACATTGGACCTCAATCCCCCCTAGGGTGACCAATAGGCTCCCAAATCACCCCAAACAATCACAAATTGTAGATATGAACTTTGGGATGGCATGAGTAGTTATTAATGATGGTGGCACATGAGTGGTGGAGAAAGTGGTTGAGTGGAGGTGGCCTTAGATTGGATAAAACTTCCAAAAGAGAAAAAACGACCATGTACAATGAATGTGGGCCCCATATTCAAACCCAGATCCAAAAATTAAGGGATAAGGGAATGCCCTGGTGGCTTAGTTGCCATAAATGAGGTATCTTATCCCCTGGTTGACCAAATGTGGGTGCCAATGTGTGTGGAATTGGTCATAATGAGCATAAAAACCTTAGTCAACATCATTAACCTCGCTTGAACCAACAATCATTAATAAAACATCATGAGACTACGGTCCTAGGTGTAATAATTTTCTAACACTCGGCATTGTACAAATATAGCCACGAAATTCATGCCAATCCTCTCAAGAAGAGCTCACCCTGAACTCTCTTCAAGAACTTCACTTCGAAATTCCATGACCAAATAGTGATGATGCATCCCGTTTTAAATTCCCCAAAGGGAATATATTTGGTTACAACCATATTAACTTCATAGCCAATATATTAATTGCCATTACTTAACATAGCCAAATTTGTTGAACTTTTGGAATTATGCCCCAAAGACTAGGGTTCAAATCCCATGTAAGACAAATAATAATATATACGTTGGCTTATATATATATATATATATATAGTTAAAACCATCTATATAAAACAAACCATATAAATACAATACACTGAACCATGTGAACCACTTGCATGCAAATTGAGGAGGCTATGGGGAGGTGCTACAAAGAGCCATGTGATTGGTCCACGTGGAAACCATTCATTGGCTATTGCCACATCATCAATGCCTAGTCATGTGCCACATCACCATGCCTCATCACCATGCCATGTCATCATGCCATGCCACCATGTCACGCCATCATGCCACATCACCATTCCAGGTCATCATGCCACATCACCATTCCACATCATCGTATTGACTGTACAGTCTTGCCACTTTTCAACCACCTCGGTTGTATGGCCTACCATGTGGCAATTTGTGGGCCTTCCATGTGGCACCCTCCTACAACTTTTTCCTATTCCATAATTTGTTTAGAAGGGCATATCTTCCTCATATGACATCTATTTGAGGCCATTCAAGCACTATTGGAAATATCTCATCAAGATCTCTGCAATGGTGCTATTTCCATTAGCATTCAATCACTTTTATTTTTGAGCATCCTCAGATCCACCTAGATCAACAATGCACACGTTCCTTCTAAATATTACCAAAATGGTTTACATTGAGCTTTGCGAGCTCATTGAAAGTATGTGCTTCATCTCCATTCTCATTCTAAAGTGACCAGATTGCGTTCTTTGTTTTCCTGTGATTAGTGAAGTTATATGTAATTTCTTTATATTTTGATCCCCGCAAGCTATCCAGGTAGCTCGACTCTTGATATGCCATTCCTGAACTTCTTCCAAAAGTAATTTAAGTTATTTTAACTCTTGAATACTTCCCTCCTCAATTAGACAACCCACAAACCTGCCAAGAACCCCTTCAATTTTATGCTCCACTTCTTTAATATGTCCTTCCTTATTTCTCCTCTTCTCAACTTCCCATACCACCACCAACTCTTTAATAGTCTTCAAAGATGAAACAAATTGATGACAAGCCAAAAGATTGAAGGAATGGTCAATGTCTCTAATTCGAGCGAATGATATCACTGAAACCCTCCTCACTCAACCATGAGGGATTAAATTTTAAGGGGGCTTTTAGATTAACCCCATCTACACCAATCTCCATTATAGCAGGAAAATGATTAGAGAATTTAGACTGTCAAATCCAGGGCCTATACCTAAATGTATTGTATAAATATTCATGCCTAATAAACTTGTCAAGGTACTTTGAGATAGCCATAGTCCCTACCTTTTTATTGACCCATGTAGGCTCTACAACCACTAGAGTAAGGTCAACAAGTTTTGCATTTTCCAAAGAGATTGAGAAAAAAATAATTTAAAAGATCAAGAATTGCACAAGGGCCCTGTATTTCATTACTGTGTAAAGTGAAATTTAAATCCCCAACTAAAATTAAATTGGACTTCAATAATAATGAGGATTTGAAAATATTGTTCTAGAAAGTGACCTTTCCCTCAGAAGGACCATATATTTTCAAAATAAAAAAAACCTTTCCCAAACTTCGGCTCTCAAATTTTGTAAAAAAGCCTGATATAAGAGAAAAGGAGTTAATAAGATGAACAATCTCCTTCCAACTTGTGAGTAAGCCCCAAGAATTCCCATCATAATCAAAGGCTAAAAAGTCCTATCCCAATAACAAGGATTTTAGAGAATAACAAATAATAGATTCCTTACCCATAGTCTCCTAAATGAGTAAGATATTAGGAGTAAAAACTCTCACCAGACTACGCAAAGCCATTTTCTTGGCCTGGCTTCCCAAATCCCTAACATTAACTAAGATAATGATCATTTTGAACCAGAGAAAGGGGAATTTGACGACCTGGTCAAATCTCTTTGACACACTTTCTTTTGTGCATGATACAATTTGTATTTCCTGCCAACTCCTCCAAAACTATGTAAACCTCTTGCGTCTATATCCAACCCTGAAGAGTATACAAAGGAGTTTAATTTCTGAGGCTTATGGGGTGGAAAATTGTAGTGACCACCCCCACTGATGCTAGAGCTCATTGTAAAAGAATTTGTATGAGACTAGGATATCGAGGAATCCAAAGAGATAGTTTGAAAGGAGACTTTGTCAATAGGTTTCACGAAGGGAAGAGCTCCTTGAGTACTACAGGCCACCAAGGACTCAACCAAAAGAGTGGTACACCCAATCTCACAATATGAAAACTCCCCAATTAGCTCACTTCCCCCCAAAGGCAAGGAGAGATCATTCAAAATCCAATTAGAAACAAAAGGAAGAAAAAGCAGGAGTGTCCAATGAAGACTTACCAATATCAATGCTAGAAAAATCCAACCTAGTCTCAACCTTTCATCATCATATTTGGCACAATATGGACCTCCTTCAATGTGGTTGATAGAAGAATTTGGTTTAGTAGATGGAGAATATATGTAGTTCTCTTGAGCACCTACTTCTACCCGAGGGGTAGAGAAAACCAACAGGATAATAATATTCAAGATTTTGGAGCAAGAAACTTCACTATTTTGATCCAAGCTGGATAAAAACTTTGGAACCCAAACCCTCTAAACTTCATGAACCATATAATTTTCCACCATATGTCCCTGTTTATGACAATGGATACACCTGAAGGGAACAACCAAATAATCAAGAGTCTGTGTAAATTTCTTGCCTCCCATCACTAAGTTGATAGACTAAAAAATGCCACCTCGCAAATCCCATTCCACCAAAACACTAGCCACTATTCGGTGTGAGTTGCTCAAGAAACTATCATCCACATATAGGGTTTTTCCTATTCAATTGCTAATGGACAATATACCCACAATTATCCACCATTCCAAAGGAAGGCCTTGTAGTTTGATCCAGATGATATATTTCTCCAGATTCACCTCTTGAGGGTCAAAGCACTACAACAAAGCCCTATGATTAGCGTCTCTTTTAGCTCCCTTTTTGGCATCCACTAACAATTTTAGTGTATTTTTCTTCATTTTCTAGGCAAAGTTGGCGCCATTTCACGAGATGGCGCTTTTCCTGGCATTTTTTGCGTCCTTTTTTGAAATTAAGCGCTAAATTGGATGCTAATTGCATCCACTTTAGTGTCCACTTTAACGTCCACTTTAATGCCAGTAATAACACCAGGCATAGCACCCTCAATAGCGCCTAGTTTTGCTTCCTGTAGTGCCAAAAATAACGTCCTCCATAGTGCCAATCTTAACGCCAAGTTTATCTTCCTCTTTTGTGCCAGTATTTAAACCAAGAATTGTGCCTAGTTTGGCTCCCTAAGTTGCACCAAGATTCAAGCCAGAATTAGCACCATGTTTAGCGCTTAATTTAGCTTCCTAATTGTCGGTAGGTTTAGCACCAAGTTTTGCATCTACAATAATGTCTAATATAGCATCTAGTTTTTCTCCCAAAGTACCACCATGTTTTTGCTCCCAGTATTGTGCCTAAATTTGCTCCCAAAATAACACCTAGTTTTCCTCCTAGAATTGAGCCTAGTTCAACATATGAGTTACTTAATTGATGGGATAGAGGCTATTGGTTATTGGAGTTTAGGGTTAGATTTAGGAGGGTTGTGTTAGGCATTGATATTGATGTCTATGTTGATAAGGACAATGATAAGAATGACGATGGTGATGATGATGATGTCGATGATAATGATGAGGATGAGGATGATGCATGTTATTGCATTATTTGACCCTGAGTGACCCTAATGGAACCTAAGTGGCCCTTTTGGAAACTAAGAAACCAAAATTAATCCTAAATGACCCTGATTGCATATGAGTGTCCCTATGACATTTGAGTGACTCTAACACCTACAATGTTTAAAGCTTTCAAAGTGCTATTAGTAACGATTTTTCAATGTAGTTTCTATGTAATTGAATCTAATGCATTATCATTTATCTTACAAAATTATATTATTAAATTTATCTAATTTAGTTGTTTTTAAAACTTTAATTAAATTAAATAAAAATAAGTCCTTTATATAATTATAGAATGAAAAATTTAAAAAATTTAATTAACCATTGAAATTTTGAACTTATAAGTATGAAAAATCAATTATTATTACATCAAATTAACTATGAAAAATCAATACTTAGTTGTAAAATGAAAAATTTAAAACAATTAATAATTAACCATTAAAATTTTAAATTTACAACTTTCAAAATTCAATGCTTATTACATCAAATTAAATATGAAAAGTCAATGCTTATTACATCACATTTAGAGCATAAATATATTAATTAAAAACCATGAAAATACCTCTATCTCTATTTGAATTTTCCCTCCAATTCCCTTTGTTTTCTCCCTGTTCTAGGTAGGCAGAGTCACCCATTGAAACCAAAATCCCTTATGGTGATGAATAATGCCTACTTGAGTTAAGAACGATGTGAGAATGGAGTGTAAAAACACAAAAAATGAAAAAACACACATAAACACAACTGGAAAGAAAAAAACGCAAATACTTTAAAACAATAACAAAAAAAGTGATATAACACATTAACCATTTCAAAATTAAAAAAAAAAATTCTTAAAAAATTATAATTTTTTAAAACTATATATATATATATTTAAAAAAAAAAATTGTTATAAAAATAAATAAAAAGAATTAAAAAAAATCAAAATGAAAACATTTAAATTTTTTAAAGAAAACTATTTTTTTTTAAATTAAAAAAATATAAAAAAATAATCAAAATAAACAAAAAAAATTACTAAAAACTATTTTGTTTAAATTCATAAAAAAAAAATTAGAAAATCTAAAATAAAAACAAATTTAATTTTTTTTATCAATTTATAAAAAAATGAAAAAAAATTGAAATATAAAAGAAAACAAACCTTACCGCTCGCTCTCCCCCTTCACCCTCTCACCCCTTCCCTCCCTCTCTCCCTTACCCGCTCCCCCTCCCTCTTCATCCTCTCCCCCCTTCCTTCCCTCTCCCCTTGATCCCCCTCCCTCCCCCCTCCTCTCTCTTCCCCCTTCCCTCCCCCTCCCTCCCCCTCGGCCCAAAATTCTTAGAATCACAGGCGGAGGGGGAGGGGCAACGTGATTTTGAGTATTGCGGGCGGAGGGGGAGGGAGAGTGAGGGAAGGGGGGGAAAGGGCAGAGAGGGAGCAGGCGAGGGGGGAGAGCGAGTGGGAAGGGTGGCGACGGAAGAGTAGGGGAGGGAAGAGGGGGGAGAAGGGGAGGGAAGGGGGGGAGAAAAGAGGCGGGGGGAGGAGGGGAGGGAAGGGGGGGAGAAAAGAGGCGGGGGGAGAAGGGGAGGGAAGGGGGGGGAGGGGGGAGGGGGTTAGGTCAGGGTAGCATTTGTTTTTTTTATATATAATATGAAATTTAGGAATTTTAAATTTTTATAAAATTTAAAATTTAAATTTTGTTATAGTTTTTTTAAATTATATTTTGTTTTTTTTTCATTTATTTAAAAAAAAAAAATTCAATTTTTTTTTTCAAAAAGTTTTTAATAAACTTTAAAATTTTTAAAAATAATTTAGTTTTTATTTTTATTTTATTTTTAAATTTTGATTCATTTTATTTTTTATGATTTTCATTTTATTTTTAATCTTTTTTTAAAAATTTATAATGATGTAAATGTTTTTTTATTTTATTTTTTATTTTTAAGTTTTAGTTTCTTTAATTTATTGTTTTTAAATTTTGGCCTTGAATAGAAACGAAGATGATTCTAGGAAATCCAATTTTCAATTTAGGGGTTGATTTAGGGTTTTGATTGCAATGACACCCCTTGGGGTTACCAAAAAGTTGTAATTTTAGCCCCCCCAAAAGGGATGATACCAATATCACCCCTTTTTGTTTTGGGGTTGTTATTTGGTGTTTTTGACAGAAATATACAAATTTTTATGATTAGAGTTCTCGTTTTATTGTATGTTGTGTTTACTCTATTACATGTGGATTGTACAATCTTAACAACTTATATCTATAATTTCAACAATTCCTATTTTAGGTATATTTTGAAAAAAATGATAAAAATATGACCAAAAAAATTCAAATCATAACATGCTTAAACTACCACATTCCCTTGAAAAAGAAGATGAAATTGGGGCCCCAAGAAGTGCTTGATTTCAACGGCTGAGCTTTTGACCCTTTTTTTCTCTGTCAGGGCCGAGTTGAGCACTGGGTTATCTATTTGATTGTCAGCGGGATGGTGAGACCGTAGGGGAGGGGCCTCTCACCTCCTTTGATGAAGGAAACCGTGCAGCAGACAGTGGGAACGCCATTACAAACACAAGAAGCAGGAATCAGAGGAGAGGGTCGGAATCCTCAAATGGAGAATTCGGAGGTGGGAAGAGGGGGGAGAGGGGATCTGTATACCAAAATCAAACAGCATCCCGTCCATTTCAGTAAACCCCACATGAGTTAAGGAAACAATACAGCATATGATGGACCATGCATTGATAGGGAAATTTATGGGTATATGGCCTACGGAGAAAGCCTTGACCTGGTGGATTCACTAGACCTGGAAACCAAAAGGACATTTTGACCTACTGTTGGTCTCAAAGGGTTTCTTTACTGTGGTTTTCCTAAATGTGGAGGACAAGGATAGGATATTTGAGGGAGGCCCCTATTTTTACTACTCTGCAGGTCTATTCCTACGAATTTGGAAGGACCATTTCAATCATGACAAGGAGGATCTCTCAATCGCTCTGGTATGGATTAGAATCTACTCACTTCCAACGGAGTACTGGGATTCAGACATTTTAAAAGCTATTGGAGGAACTCTGGGGCATTTTTTCAAGATCTCTGATCAGACCAAGCAAGGAAGGTATGTTTCATATGCTCGCATATGTGTTTATATGAATATTTCCAAAACCCTCCCTAAGGGGATTACTCTTAACTGGGAAGAATCTGAATGGTTTCAAACTCTTGATTAGAAACATATCCCTTTTTGTTGTCGACGGTGTCACACTCATGGCCATCTGGATAGAGATTGTCACCTTAATCTCCCAGGGGATATCCATGGTAGTAGTAATCCGGAGTAGAATGATAAGGATGGTGTTGAAATATTGTAACTTCTAAGAATATTATATTTGTATTTTATTATTCCGGAGATGTTTCATTCCTCCGATGAGACTTTGTTATGTATCCGGAGATGTTTATTCCTTTGAGAGGTTGTGGTAACTAGGGTTATTAGATCTCCCATGTGAGGTCGGCCCTGAGTTAGTGGTTTAGAGGTTATTAGACTCTCCTAGGAGAGGTCGGCCCCATTAGGGTAAAAAGTCAGTCGGGAAACAAGTATAAGTAGAGGAGGTATGTTCCTCACTTATTCCAATTCATTCACTCACTTGTGATTGGTGCATGAGGGAGAGAGAGATCCACATAGGAGGAGAAGGAGCTCTTGTTGAGGACTACATCTTGTATTGGGTTGATTATCTATATTGAGGAAAGCTTTGTTGGGTTTTCTACCCCATGAGGGTTTCCCAGGGTAAATATTTGTCTCTCTTGTGATTGTGTTTCTTTCAGTGATCTTGCTAGTTAAATTAGGCTAAAATTAACATCGTATCAGAGCTAGCCTGAATAGGACATCTTTCACAAGGTGAAAATACCTCTCTCTCCTCCTCCGGTGAAAATTAGGGTTTCTACAAAAGTTGGAATTTTTGGATTCTGATTGCATGGCTAGATAGCCCTCCTCAAAATTGAAGTTTTGAGCCCTCGATCAAGATTTTTGGTCGGGTAGAAATCTGGGAAAGTCAAACCCTAGTTTGACCAAAATTGCAGAAAACTAGAAAAGAGAAGACCAGAAAACCAAAAATTCTGTTGCAGATCTGGAAGGTGAAAAGTTGAAGTTTCCAGAAGCAGAACACACACAAAATTCGAACTCAATCAAGCACATCTCCTGGTAAGTGTTATTATATCTCTTGAGAAACTTTAATCTCTTTGACCCCTGGATAAGATGGCTCCAAGCACTAAGCTTGAAGACAAGCTAGAGGGTATAGAAAATTTTCGGGCATGGAAATACAGAATTGGTCTCATTCTTGAAGAGAATGATCTTGCCTAATATATCAAGGATGAGGTTGCAGAACCTGAAGAAGATGAATCCAAAGAGAAGCATAGGAAGGATTTGATTAGGGCAAAGAGAATCATTACTGATTCTATCAAAGACCACTTGATTCCCCAAGTGGCATCCAAGAAGACTCCAAAGGAAATGTATGAAGGAAAGAAAATCAATAGGAAGATGAACCCAAGAGCTCAACTGAAGAGCACCAAGATGAATAAAGGAGAATTTGTTCAAGACTATTTCTCAAGGGTTTCCGAGTTTAAGGAACAACTAGATGGTATTGGAGATACCCTTAATGAATATGAACTAGTCATGACTGCTCTAAATGGTCTCACTAGATCTTGGGAGTCATTCATCTAAACTATGTGTTCCAGAAAAGAAAGTATGAAGTTTGATGTGGTTTGGGAGGATTGCATTCAAGAAGAAGCTAGGGTTGCCAACAAAGAAGCCTTGCTCAAAGAATATGACCAAGCCTTGGCCACCCACACCAAGAGAATAAGGAATCAATCCCACTTCAAGAAGAATAGTCACAAGGAGTCTCCACAAAGATTTCAAAAGAGAAGAGGAACTAATCAAAGAAGAGATTATTCCTCATTTCAATGTCTTACTTGTCACAAAATAGGACACATTGCTAAGGATTGTCCTCTAAAGAAGAAAAAGGGTTTTCACCAGAAAAGACATCAAGCTCATCCAGCAGAAGATGATGGTGAAGAAGAAGAGGAGGAAAGGCCTCAAAATAAAAGATCTAAAGTAGAAAAAGAAGAAGATGCAGAAGAATATGTTCTATCCTATGCACTCTCTGGGGCAGTAACACCTGGAGAAGATACGTGGCTCATTGATAGTGGTGCTTCAAAGCACATGACAGGTCAAAAGAGGATTCTTTAAAAACTTGAAGAAAAGACTTCTCCACAGAAGGTATCCCTTGGAGATGACTATCAATATCCCATCAAGGGAGTTGGTGAAGCAAGTTACAAGCTTGATTCTGGAACCCCATTGAAGATGAAGGAGATCTTATATGTACCAGGTTTGAAGAAGAACTTACTCTCTATCTCAGCCTTAGATAAGAAAGGCTATAGGGTTGCATTCATAGATGGACAAGTACTCATGTGGCCCAAATGAAAATCAATTGAGGATGCAATTGTTATTGGTGAAGAGGAAGGAGGTCTATACAAACTCAAGGGCCATCTAGAAGCTTCCCTTGTACATGAAGCCACTAGCCCAAATGAGCTATGGCATAGGAGGCTTGCTCACATTAACTACAAAGCACTACCTCATGTGAGAAAGGTAGTTATAGGACTACCAGACTTAAATATTGATCATGATGGCACATGCAAAGGATGTGCAAAAGGGAAGAATATCAAGAACCCATTTCCAAAGAGTGAAACAAAGACTAAGAGTACCTTGGAGTTAATTCATTCAGACGTATGTGGACCAATTCCCTCCACATCTTTGAGTGGATATGAATACTATCTCACATTTATTGATGACTATTCAAGGAAGACTTGGATATACTTTCCAAAAAGGAAAGAATGAAGTCTTTGAAAAGTTCAAGGAGTTCAAAGCCTTGATACCTTGATAGAGAATCATTCAGAAAAGAAAATCAAAATACTCAGGACAAATAATGGCGGAGAATATACTTCAAAGGACTTTGAAGATTTCTGTAAGGACGCTGGAATCAAGAGGGAGCTAACCACTCCCTACAATCCTCAACAAAATGGTGTTGCGGAGAGAAAGAATAGAACCATCATGGAAGCTGTAAAGACAATGATACATGATCAAGGCCTACCTATGTATCTATGGGCTGAAGCAGCTAGGACAGCAGTCTATGTGCAAAATAGACTATTTCACAGTGTTCTTGATTTCAAGACTCCAGAAGAAGTGTTCACAGGAAAGAAACCTAAGGTAAGTCACCTAAAGATATTTGGATGCCTAGTATACATTCACATTCCAAAAGAAAAGAGGACCAAGCTAGATCCTTCTGGGAAGAAGGGAATATATGTTGGATATTGTGAAGCATCCAAAGCATTCAGAATTTACGTCCCAGGTTTTCATAATATGGAAATAAGTAGGGATGTGACATTTGATGAAGAAGTAGCTCTCAAGAGATCTAGGAAGTGCCAGTATGAAGAAGTATATGAAGAAGATACACCTTCCAGAACTATAGAGGCTGTACCTAACCTTGAAGTTGTAACACCAAAAGACCATGACATGTTAGAACCACAAGAACACCCTATCACAAACATATCAAGAAAGAGAAAGCCAGCATGGGCAAGAGACATTATTCTAGGAGAAGAAAAATATGGAGCTCGTGAAGGCTCCACTAGAGTGAGCAAGAAATCAAAGCCTTTCTCCAACTATATGGCCTTGATGTGTGATTGTAGACCAAGAACTTACTAATTATGAAGAGGCATCTCATAAGAAAGAGTGGGTTGAGGAAATGACTGAGGAGTACCAGTCAATAATGAAGAATGATGTTTGGGATATAGTTCCCAAACCAAAAGACAAAAGTGTGGTATCCTCCAAATGGATATACAAAATAAAGCATGCTGCAGATGGTAGCATTGAAAAATATAAGGCAAAGTTTGTGGCCAGAGGATTCTCTCAGAAAGAGGGAATTGACTATGAAGAGACATTTGCACTAGTTGCAAGGTACACTTCCATTAGAACCATCATGGCACTTGCATCCATGATGAAATGGGAATTGCACCAGATGGATGTAAAGACAGCCTTCCTGAATGGTGTGATTGAGGAAGAAGTGTACATAGAACAACCACAAGGATTTGAGGTGGAAGATGGAAGAAACCATGTGTGCAAATTGAAGAAGGCTTTGTATGGGTTGAAGCAAGCTCCTAGAGCTTGGTATGGAAGAATTGACATTTTCTTGACAAGCTTGGGCTTTACCAAAAGTAAAGCTGATCCTAATATTTATCTCAAGGTTATGGATGATGAACTTATCATATTGTTTTTATATGTGGATGATCTATTTCTGACTGGAAATGAGAAACAGATTATCGAGTGCAAGAAGAAGCTCTCTTCAGAGTTCGAGATGAAAGATATCGTATTGATGCACTACTTCCTAGGTCTGGAAGTATGGCAAGGCCCAGATGGAATCTTTCTCAACCAAGGTAAGTATGCTATGGAAATATTGAAAAGATTCGATATATTGGAATGCAAAGCCATGGCCACTCCCATGGATTCCAACTTGAAGCTGTTAGCTGATGACTCTTCAGAGTTAGTGGATGTGACTCTGTACAGACAAATTATTGCGTCATTAATGTATCTGACAAATACCCAACCAGATATATGCTTTGCGGTGAACACCCTGAGTCAGTATTTAGTGGAACCTAGACGAGTTCACCTGATATCTGCAAAGCATGTGATGAGGTACCTAAAGGGTACGATAGATTTTGGTCTATGTTATCATGGAGATCATGACTTCAGACTGTATGGCTACATAGATGTTGATTGGGCAGGAAGTGTATCAAATAGGAAGAGTACATTGGGTGGATGTTATTGTATGGGATCTGCCATGATCTCGTGGTTTACTAGGAAACAGTCAAGCGTGGCTTTCAGCACAGCTGAAGCAGAATATATAGCTTCCTACTCTGGTAGTTGTGAAGCGGTATGGCTTCAGAAGTTGTTATCAGGATTGTTTGACTTAGATATGGACCCCACTGTGATCCTGTGTGACAACCAGAGTTGTATCAAGATGATAGAGAATCCAGTATTCCATGATAAGTTAAAACACATAGAGATCTGATATTTCTATATATGGGATATGGTGCAGAAAGGAGCTATCAAGCTCAAGTATGTAGGCACTGATGAACAAGTTGCTGATGTGTTGACCAAACCTCTATCTTGAGTAAAGTTTGAGTATTTCCGAGACAAGCTTGGTGTAGTTCAGAAGGACCCTCCTCGAAAGGGGGAGTGATATGGTTGATGATGATATTTGGATACTAGTATCTATGTGGATACCTGTATCGATAATAAGATTGCCTATATTGATGGAAAGGTCGATGAAGAGGATACCTGTATTGATGAGGATACTGTATCGATGATGAGGATACTTGTATTGGTGAGGATATTGTATCGATGATGAGGATACCTGTATTGATGATGAGGATACATGTGTTGATGATCAGGTTACCTGTTCGAACGATGAGGTTGATGATGAGGTTTCCTATTCCGATGATGAGGTCGATGAAGTGGTACTTAGACTTTGTCTAAGAGGACTATTGGGATTGCATCGTCCCTAGAATTATGTCCTAAAGTGATAGGGATTGATCATCCCGTAAGTGGATCAAGATTGCATCGTCCTTGGACTTATGTGCTAAAGTGATAGGGATTGATCATCCCGTAAGTGGATCAAGATTGCATGATCCTTGGACTCATGTCCTAAAGTGATAAGGACTAATCATCCCGTAAGCTGATTCGGGATTGCATCGTCCTTAGACATGGTGAGATGTCTTAAAGTGATAAGGACTAATCATCCTATAAGTTGATTCAAGATTGCATCGTCCCTAGACATCGTGAGATGTCTTAAAGTGATAATGACTAATCATCCTGTAAGTTGATTCGAGATTGCATCGTCCCTAGACATGGTGAGATGTCTTAAAGTGATAAGGACTAATCATCCTGTAAGCTGATTCGGGATTGCATCGTCCCTAGACATGGTGAGATGTCTTAAAGTGATAAGGACTAATCATTTGTAAGATGATTCAGGATTGCATCCTCCCTAGACATGGTGAGATGTCTTAAAGTGATAAGGACTAATCATCCTGTAAGCTGATTCGGGATTGCATCGTCCCTAGACATGGTGAGATTTCTTAAAGTGATAAGGACTAATCATCTTGTAAGCTGATTTGGGATTGCATTGTCCCTAGACATGGTGAGATGTCTTAAAGTGATAAGGACTAATCATCCTGTAAGTTGATTTGAGATTGCATCGTCCCTAGACATGGTGAGGTGTCTTAAAAGGATAAGGATTGATCATCCTGTAAGTTGATCTGGATTGCATCATCCATAGCCATGAGAGATGTCTTAAATTGAGAAGGACTGATCATCCCGTAAGCAGATCAGGATTGCATAATCCTTAGACATGTGTCCTAAAGTGAGAGGGATTGATCATCTCGTAATAGGATCTTGGGCATTACAGAGTATGCTGTTGTGTCGATGCTGCTTATCATGATGATCTAGATGACGATGTTGTTGATCGTGATGATCTAGATGACGATGTTGTTGATCATGATGATCTAGATGACAATGCTTCTGATTGTGATGATCTAGATGGCGATGTTGTTGATCGTGATGATCTAGATGACGATGTTGTTGATTGTGATGATCTAGATGACGATGCTATTGATTGTGATGGTCTAGATGACGATGTTGTTGATCGTGATGGTCTAGATGACGATGTTGTTGATCGAGAGATCCAGAGTGATGATGTTGATCGAGAGATCCAGACGATGAGGCTGTCAATTGAGAGATCTAGATGATGATGTTGATCGGTAGATCCAGATGATGAGGTTGTTGATCGAGAGATTCAGATGATGATGTTGATCAATATATCGAGATGATGAGGTTTTTGATCGATGATGATGATGCTGTATCTGATCAAGTGCTGCAAAAGATGAAGACTCAATACTGATGATGCTGATGTTCCAGTATTGATTATGTTTCAGTAACTGAATGAGTTACTGATGATGATGTATAAAGAAAGCTTCTAATGATTTATAGATGTATCATGTATCATGTAGTCGATGACTCCTTGCTCCTGCAGATGTTGTTATAATATCCTTCTCGTTAAGGGGGAGTGTTGAAATATTGTAACTTCTAATAATATTATATTTGTATTTTATTATTCCGGAGATGTTTCATTCCTCTAATGAGACTTTGTTATGTATCTGGAGATGTTTATTCCTCCGAGAGGTTGTGGTAACTAGGGTTATTATATCTCCCATGTGAGGTCGGCCCTGAGTTAGTGGTTTAGGGGTTATTAGACTCTCCTAGGAGAGGTCGGCCCCATTAGGGTAAAAATTCAGTCAGGAAACAAGTATAAGTAGAGGAGGTATGTTCCTCACTTATTCTAATTCATTCACTCACTTATGATTGGGGCATGAGGGAGAAAGAGATCTACATAGGAGGAGAAGGAGATCTTGTTGAGGACTACATCTTGTATTGGGTTGATTATCTATATTGAGGAAAGATCTGCTGGGTTTTCTACCCCATGAGGGTTTCCCGGGGTAAATCTTTGTCTATCTTGTGATTGTGTTTCTTTCAGTGACCTTGCTAGTTAAATTAGGCTAAACTTAACAGATGGTTTTGGTAAAGTCACTAACCGCAGAAGGATAGGGTGAAGACACAATGGTCCCATAGTGGGGAAGAAGGAGGTGAACCCTAATAGCTTTGTTGTTCTTGATCCTGATATGGCAGAAAACCCTTCTCCTTTGGTTCTTGAGGAATCCACTAAGATTGAAGATGTACCCACTATAGTGTCCCCAGAGATAGGTCAAACACACAAATCTGTTGGTAAGAACCGTGTGGAGTCTGAGCGTATGGAGGAGGATTTGGAAGAAATGGAACTCGGGGACCTGGATTTGGATAGCATTGAAGAGGCCTGTAAAAACCTTGAGGTGCATTCCATTCCGGATAATTAGTTGCAATTATTAAAGGAAGCCATTCTAAAAACCAAGCCTACTCCTAGTATGGGGATAGGCCCCTTGAAACTAAAGGAAAAAAAAAGGAAATTTAAAGATGGTAGTTCTAAGTGGGGGAGGCGGTCGAATAGGGACAGGGTCGGGGAGATTGGAGCAAGACTGGTCAACTTTGGGAAATATCCTACCATCAAGGAAGCCCTCCTCTCAGAAAGATATAGTGCTTGATGACATTCTTATTGTGGAATATTCGAGGTACCAATGGGCCTCACAAAAGTAGAACCCTTAAGAATAAGATAATGAAGGAGCAACCAACTGTGGTTATGTTACAAGAAACTAAGTGTTCTGGATCCCAATTGGAAGCTAAGGCTCCGAATATTTGGAAACAGTGTAAAATTATGGAACTGGATGCTACTGGTCACTCAGGAGGATTGGCGGTTTTATGGGACTCTAGGAAAGTGTCTCTCTATAACTTTCTTTCTACCCCTTTCAGCCTTTCTGCTGAATTTCATATCATCGGATACAATGTGAGAGGTATGCTTACTAATGTTTATGGACCTAGTAGCTACCCTGAAAAACGAAATTTCATTAAAAGTCTAACCAATCTGAGAAGGTTGTTTGAGGGAACCCATTGGATATTGGGTGGGGATTTCAATATGATTAGGTCTCTGTTTGATAAAAAAGGTGGCAGAAGAGTCCTTACCCCAGAAAATAATTTGTTTGACGAATTCATTGAGACTAGTAAGCTGATTGATGTTGATCTTGGAAGTTCGGTGTTCACCTGGAACAATAGATGTGGAGGGGAGCATTTGGTGGAAGCCAAGCTTGATAGGTTTCTTTTGTCTGAAAGCATCATGCTCCTAGGAGGCACTCTGAATTCTCTCCCACTTGCTTCATCAGGATCTGATCATTGACTGGTATCCCTGATGTGGAGAAATATAGGAATGCAAATGACCAATCCTTTTAGGTTTGAGAATTTTTGGTTAACTCGTGAATATTTTTCATCCCATGTGGAAGAATGGTGGCATTCTATTATCCCACCCATGGGAACTAAGATGTATTGCTTTCAACAAAAACGGAAGGTTCTCAAACATAAAATCAAGAGATGGAATACCGATGTCTTTGGGAACATTCAAGCTGGGAAAGCTAAGCTGGAGTCTGAGATGGAGCATATCCAAGAGTGTATTATGCAGACAGGTGTGACCCCTGAGCTAGCCTTGGAGGAAAAGTATCTGGATGAACAACTCTCCCAACGATAGAGACAAGAGGAGATCCTATGGCACCAAAAATCCCATAACCTCTGGTTGAAAGATGATGATCAGAATACTAAGTTTTTTCACAGAGCGACCATCCAGCATAGACAAAATAACAAGATCTGTAACCTACGGAAGTGTGATGAGGGGGTAGTGGAGTCTCATGTGGAAATTGAACATGAACTGGTTAATCACTTTAAGGAGGTGCTAACGAAGCCTCCCGTGGACCGGATTGAGGCTTGTAGGGAAATCAAAGCTATTATTCCTAGGCTTATCACTGTGGAACAGAATGAGATGCTTCTCCGACTTATCGAATTTCTAGAAGTTGAGATGGCCATCAATCAAATGGAGGACAGGAAATCCCCTGGGACGGATGGTTTCACTGCTAATTTTTTCCATGCCTTTTGGGATTTCATAAAAAATGAAGCGTGGATGGTGGTGGAAGAATCCCGGAGAATGAGAGGAGTTCTCCCAGCCTTAAACTCTACTTTTATGACCTTAATCCCTAAAACTCCGATGGCTGAGAAAGCTGAGTTATTTAGATTGATTTCCCTCTGCAACATTATTTACAAACTCATAACTAAAGTCCTTTCGAAATGGCTTAAACCCCTACTTCCCTCCCTGATTTCTATGGAACAGTCTGGTTTTGTGGAAGGCTGTCAAATTATGGATGGTATTATCCAGGCTCAAGAGGTTCTTCACTCTTTGAAGAGTACTAAAAAGGCTGGGATGCTGCTCAAATTGGATTTCTCCAAATCCTATGATAACCTTAATTGGGTGTATATGAAAGAAATTATGAGCTCTTTTGGCTTCAGCGATGTTTAGATACAATGGATTTCTAACCTTACATCCTCGTCGTTCTTCTCCATTTTGATCAATGGGAACCCTCCCAATATCTTTAA
The DNA here is from genome assembly GCA_027924585.1 of Larix kaempferi. Taxonomy (NCBI): domain Eukaryota; kingdom Viridiplantae; phylum Streptophyta; class Pinopsida; order Pinales; family Pinaceae; genus Larix; species Larix kaempferi. The sequence goes on from BSBM01000264.1 coordinate 982,902, forward strand.
ACCCTCCTAGGGTATTTGAAAAGGTGACCCCCTCTCTCCTTTCCTCTTTGTGATTATGAAGGAAGGACTTGGAAGACTTATCTCCCATTTAGTTGAACAATGTAACACTAAAGGTCTTCAGTTTTCACCCTATGAGAAGGCCATAACCCACCAGCAATTTGTTGATGACACGCTGCTTATGGGTCACTCCTCAGTCAGGAAATCTAGACATATCAAGAAAGCCTTGAACACCTTCTTACGAGCCTTGGGGCTTAGTATCAATATGGCTAAGTCTCTGGTTTTTTTCTTCAACACGCCTATTATCAGTCAGAGGAATATTATAAGAATTTTAGGTTTCCAAAAGAGCTCCCTTCCAACCAAATATCTCGAGGCTCCTTTCTCGGAGGGAGTTTTAAAAAAGGCATCTTGGGAGGATCTCTTAAATAGAATGAAGGAAAGGCTCTCTAATTGGACACTTCGATCTTTGAACCTCCCTAGTAGAGTGGTTATGGTGAAATTTGTGCTTCAAGCTATGCCCCTATACCTGTTCTTTGTTCTGGCGGCTCCTAATTCTGTTATGAAGGTGATGAAGCAGTTTCAACGTACATTTTTGTGGGGGGGCATGGTGGACCATAGGAGGTGGCCTCTGGTTGGATGGGAGACACTATGTAAACCTAAGTAGGATGGGGGGTTAGGTATTCATGATCCGAAGAAACTCAATACTATGTGTGGAGCTAAAATTTGGTGGAGATGTCTTAGTCACTCTAATGAACAATGGGCCAATTTCTAGGGAAAGAAGTATGCTTCAAAAATTGATCAACAGGATTGGGTTCAGGAAAATGGACCAAAGAATGGTTCTCATATATGTAATATGGTGCGGGCTGGTAGTGAGCTAATCTGAAAACATAGCTTTTGGGAGATATGTGATGATGCTTCAACGAACCTCTGGCTGGATGCATGGCAACAAGAGTCCTCCCTTTCCTCTCTGGTGACTGGTATCCCCGTTGACTCACCTATTCAGCATCATAATTGGAGGGTGGTGAATCAATTTTGGCAAGAGGACTCCAATGCCAGGGGTTTTCGTGTCTGGCTTCCGCTTTCATGGTGGAAGGATACCTATGGGGTTGATACTGGAAGGAAAATCTATGACATTTTGATGACCTATATTATTAAAAATCAGAGGGGTAAGGATATCCTTCATTGGGGTCACCGCCCCAAAGGTATGTTCACTATAAAGGAAGCTTATAGCATGCTAACTACTCCGACGAATCAATAAGGAGACAATACTTGGAAGCAACTGTGGGGAGCTAAACTATGGCCCAAAATCACCCTTTTCCTCTGGCTGGTTCTAAAAGGAAATTTTTTAACTTGGGATAATATCATGAAGCGAGGCTTCGAAGGACCTTCTCTATGTGTCCTATGTGGCAACAATGACGAAACCATAGTGCACCTGTTGTATGGTTGCAGTTTTGCGTCGGTTTTGTGGGATGAAGGAGCAACGAGATTTCACATGTTGAATAGAGTCAGGAATGCACCGAAAGAAACATTGGAGGGAAGACCCCTTTCAAGGGAGACTTCTAAATTAGGTATGGAAACTCTTTCCTGGATTTCTCCTATGGGAAGTCTAGAAGGAGAAAAACAAATGGATTTTCACTTGCAAGCCCAATACCTGAAGATGGTGTGGGAGCATATTCAACGTGGCATCACTGAAACTCTACAATTAACTTTGTGGACCAAATAGGATTTGAACATCCCTAAAAATGAGTTAAAAATTCTTCATACCTGGGATATTACTACGCTCCCATGTCATATTGATCGTATCCAGTCTGGTTGTAGAGCCCCTGAAAGTCTAGCAGTTTGGTCTCCGCCATTACAAGGGTGGATTAAGCTGAACTTCGACGGTGCGTCTAAGGGTAACCTAGGGCAGGCCGAGTATGGAGGTGTTCTATGTGATGATCATGGCAGGGTTATGTTCTGCTACTATGGGCACCTAGGATGCGAAACCAACAACGTTGCAAAATGTGAAGCCATGCTGCAAGGTTTATGCATGGCAGCCCGACATGGCTTTATTAGTTGCTAGATTGTCGAAGGGGATTCAAACATGATGATACAGATGGCCGTAAAAATTAACAATGGGACTTGGGCTGCTAAGCTGGCACAGTAGTGGAGATTGGCGTGGCGGTTGACGTGTCTTGGCCAACTCATCACTTCATTCAACTTTGTCACCTTATAGCATGTAAGGAGAAGTGCCAACTGTCTAGCTGATGCATTGGCTAATCATGGTGCTAGTAACTATAATGATGGTTGGGAAGGGGTTGCCCTGGAAATACTGTCGGTCAGGTGTTATTAGTAGTGTTTAATGATTGTTGAAAGTGATAGGGGTGGTGTGGCACCTTTAGGAGGCGGCAGAAGAATTACTAATCCTGATGGGATTTTACAACTGGTACCATCTGCAGGGTGGTGAGGACAGGTGGTTTTCAGGCATCCTTATTAAATGGGCCACATCTTCACCTTTTATAGATCTCCCATCATCTGTAATTGTTATGTTAGGAGATACAGCACATGAGAAGGTTAAGGCGGTCGGCCTCTCACGTTTTTGATGGGTCATTTGGAGCTGGTGTCTGCTACGATGACGAGAGTGCAGGACAGGATGAATTATTACAAAGTGTGGCTAGTTATAATGGACTTAATGGACAGAGGTGGCGGCTTTCCTTTAAATTCTGAGTTTTGGGATGACAATAGTAAGTGTGGCGATATTCCTCATTCTACTGGTGTCTGGTGGTGTTGTTTTGATTCCAGTAGTGGGGTGACGAGTGATAATAAGGGTATCAATATTATGCCACCGAGAGGGAGACCTACCGATAGAGGTAGACGAGCTCATGTGGAGCCGGATAATGGGGAAAGGGGGAATGGAGCTTAGGCCGGTCCCAGTCAGGATTAGTGGAACGTTGTCGCAACTGCTCTTTTTTTCCATCATTACTTTCCTCAGGATGTGCAGAGGGTGGTGGAGAATTTGGAAGAAAATATGTGGCACAGGGTGGGTGCGTAGGAACTACTGACGGAGGCGGTTTCTATGTCTGAGTGGATACACAACCCCGGTAATACTAGGGGTTGTATGGCTCTTTATAATCAGGCCGTAGTGATGTTGTGGGTGACGAAAACTCTCATTGCCTAGGTAATGGAAACCCATGCTGATATTTTGTCTGGTTCTTTGAGGATGACCCAATTGGAGGACCTTTGCAAGGACCACGCTAAAGAATCTAAGTGGATACATATGAAATTGGACGCTATGGAGGCTAACATGGGGATTTCGCTACTTACCCGTCCTAAAAAAGTAGAGAACTAGTGGGAGATCAACCTCTGTGGAAAAGGGGAGGCTGCTAGCATGCATATGGTGGTGATTATTGAAGACGAGGCTGGTCCGTCTGCTTAATTCCTTCTGTTCCTGGTTCCCTGCATGGGTTTTGTTGTTTCGTCTTGGTGACTCTTGAATGGCTCCGGCTTTACCTCTCATCTGTTGTAGCTTGCTTCTATATTTACAGTATTTCCTGCTTATGGCTATCTAGTGTTGTTTTCTTTTTCTCAGTCTGATGTCTGTCTACTCGACATCCTTTTTGTAATGGGGGTTTGGGGTAAAACTTTTAGTTGTCTGTTTACTGGTATATTTTCTATTATGAACTGTAAGTGGATCTGGCCTTTTACCATTGATAAGGTTTGCAATACCGTTGCTCTTTGGTTGTGGTTTTAGGATTATGCGGATATTGCTGCTGATGCTGATCTTTGGTTATGGTTATGGGATTATGCTGATAAAGTTCCGGTCTGATATCTGGGGTGGCAGTTTTAGCACCCAACTTTTTGTAAAGATGAAAAATGTACTGTTGATCCTACCTTAATAGAATGTTGATCTTTTTTGCTTAAGAAAAAAACTACCACATTCCCTTTATATTTCATAATTAAACATTTTATCCTTTAATAAATAGTTTCTTTTCATAATTAAACATTTTTCTTCCATTAATAAGTTTTTCATCTTAGTTCTTTAAAAAAATTGACTCGTACTTTCTTGCATTCTCTTTATTGAGCTAATCTTCTTAAACCTTTGAATTGGTTTTAATAATTGTTGGTAAAAAATTATTATTTCATTGCATTTATTTTATTTATTTTTAGTATTAATTTGTGTTTAGTTTCTTTTATTCCATTTTTTTTTTTTAAGAAATAGTTAACTTTCACCTTAAGCCAATCAAATTTGATGGCTCTCTCTTTTCTATATTTCAAACTTGGTTTATATTGCTCAATGATGTGTGGAGTATCTATTAAAAATAACATTTCAAATTTAGAAGATTTGAAATTCTAAAAGAAACTACTTAAGATACGTTTGAAAGGGATAATAGTATAATAGAGAGTTGGATTGAAAATTGATGCAGGTTTGGGTTGTGATGTGATCTTCAAATAGAAGAAATAAATTCCTAGATGGGGTGGCATCACGATGAGTTAGGGGTATTGATGATGATGGGCGATATGGACGAAGCATCGGCTTCTATGTGGCATTCATCACCCTCCATTCCCAAGCATAGGAACATACAACACCATCTGCGTCATTCAATGTGAGTTAATGGAGGAGAGAGGGTTGGAGGTGATGGCCACCAAGCCACTTGTTAATGGTGGGAGAGCTCCATTTGGGCCTTTGTCTCCCATCTTCCCAAGCTCCGATGATAGCTTCTTGACTTAGAGCGTCCTGAGCATTGGTCTGCAACCTGTGCTTGGGTGCAGAGGTGGTGGTGGAGATTTGAAGATGTTGTGTGAGCATCACCATGCCCCGAGTCGGTGAGGCAATTCCTTTCATGCACAGTGTAGTGTCCCTTTTTAATAAATTGGAAAAAATTTCAATTTTTGGTCAATTCGAAACTCGGACTAGTGGTGACTCAAATACTTCCAAATGGATCCTAAGGATTTCGAATTGGGTCTGAAGGTGTTTGAAGGGTATTAGGACATAAAAATGAATCTTCTGGGTGCTTGGACGCTCTCAAAATAATTCTGCAACATTCATTTAAACTCAAGAGAAATTGGAGAATTTTACTAGTAAATTCGAGGTTCAAACCCCCAAGGGTAGAGGTCGCTAATGGCTTCCCAAATGTAGTACTCCCCTCCCAAATTTCAGTACAGAGACATGGATTAGATATATGAATTCAATGGGAACCCAAATGCATCATTAATTAGTTCCTAAAGGCTGCTACAACTCCCATAAATCAGAGATTTGTAGACATGTATTCACATAGGGGGGAATGATAGGAAAACACTATAACTTGCTATGAAATTTGAGAGAAATGTTCCAAGGACTTGTATAATGTATATGAAAATTATTCAGTACATTAATGTCTCTCCATACAAAAATACAATCACAGAGATCGACTAAAACAATTCAATATCAAACAACTCCAAGCTATTACAACAAGATATAGGGGAAAATTGCACTATTCATACATAGTTTGGCATTTTTACATAGTTTCACTTGGATTTTCGATTTTAGGTTAATCTAAGCATAAAATAAAGAGTGTAGACATCATATTACAAATAAATGGGGCCCCATGGAATTCTCCAAAGAGATCAACATCTCACCATGTGCTCCCTTCCTCCAAGAGCAAGAATATGAAGAGAAAAGTGAGAGAGATCTGGGAACATGTTGAAGAAGAAATGGCCACGAGAAAACCTGTAGATTCCAACTGTAACAAATAAATTCATGCAACTCCAATGAAAGGTCTGAATGACCTCTCCAATTTCCAATTAGGATGGGAATATTGCAACCTCGAAATTGGTACGAAGGCAAGAAGAATAAACATTCAACTTGCATGGAGAAGCTATGCTCTCCAATTTGCAAAATGAGAAATGATCAAAATATCCTCTCCTTCTTTGTTCTTGTCTTTTATTAGCATTCCAAGTCCTCCATGGCTCGAATTCCCTCCAAAGGATTCATGCCAACACGAGTTGGGGAGAGATTCCAATGAGTGCCACTTGTCCAACAATTCCTAGCATCCCTCATCCATCAATTCAAATGGGGAATCATCTTGTTTGGCATAAATCCCTTGTGCGCCCTCTTGGAGGCTATTTTTATCCCTGATATGTCATATAGTTCATATGTCAGCAATCAGGTCTGATCCTTGTCATAAGTGTCATAGCATATTCATCATTATTATCATAGAAGCTAGGGAATCTAGCCCAAGTGTCACAATACCTCTAAGATGCCTCTTCCTCTTCCATGGGAGTTAAAATTCCACTCAAATTCGACCCTCATTGAGTCATGCCAAGTATAATTCCCTTTGAACTCCCCCAAGAATGTTAGACTCCACCTTGGATTCGAATGGGTGAGAGTAGGATACCATGTGGCATGGAGAATCTTGCTTTGTGTGGGTCCCACACCAACAATGTGCCCTCATGACCAAGTGCCACCTTATTTTCCTATTATAAATATTTATTTAGCCCCTTTTAATATATTTTTTTCAAGCTAATGTCCATTTGGGGTTTTATAGCTCCCTTATTCCAAATCTAGACATTTCCACCCCAACTTAGGGAACTAGTAGATTGGTGGAATTTCCCCTTCTAGTAATTTATTTGGATGGGGACATTACACACAAAATCGGGAGATAAGTGGGATTGGAATCTCGACACTTGGCCTCCATGATAAACACATTGTTGTATATTAGGAACGACATTCGTGATATGGATGAAGATGCGCAAGACAGGATATGAGTGCTCAGTCACCGGGTTCAAGTGATGATAGAGTGGTGTGCAGATATCGCAGAGCTCTTCCACCTCCCCTCTCCACTTCTCGTGGTGGTCGTGGATCTCGAGGTGATGAATTATGCACATGAAGTGGAGGTGGAGAATAAGCCTGCCCAAACCATGCCGAACAATCCCACAACTGACAGGACCGAGATCAAGGAGGAAGAAAATAATCCGGTAGTGGATAATTTGGGGAAGGAGGTGAAGCCAACAGTGCTCCATACTAGAAGCGGCAAGAATGAAGCTCTGGTCCCCAACCTAGCCACTGAAGAACCCCTACAACACCGATGATGCTTGGATCCTAACTCCTTGAAGTAGCTTCGGCAACGACGACTTCCCTACACTTAGACGGTTCAGCATGGTTTATCTCTCTTGGGTCATCTTAGTGTTTTATGTCTATAGTGTTCTATTATATGTATTGGATAATCAATATAAGAAAATGTTGGACTTTACCAGTCTTTTTGTATGGGGATTAGTAGTGGAAGGTAGAAATGTTTTTGGGGACTGCCATTAGTACTTTCCTAATTTTTTTTTGACTCTCTGCTTGAATAATTTTCTCCTCATAAGAAGCTAAATTTTCTTGTATGCATATGTAAATTTTGTGAAAATATAATGTAAGATATAAATAAATAAAAATAGAAAAAATAAATCAAAGGTAAAGAAAAGACATAAATTGTGTACAAATAAAATCAAATATCAAAAAGAATATTAAGATTTGGAATGAAAGGGACAATATCACAACAAAAAAATTTGATTGAAAGTTAATGTGAGTTTGGGTTGTGATGTAATCTTCAAGTATAATTAAAAATTAAAGGAAAAAAGAGAGACATAGATTCCATCCAAAGAAACTCATATGCATGTAATTTGATGAATTTTATTTATAACTTATATGCATTCCCAAAAAAATATCACATACTCAATCATTAGTTCATTGTTATTTTTTAAGTTGAGATATATTTTGGTAAGCTGACCATTAGAATATTCAAAATGATATTATATGAGGAGTTGATATTAGAATTTTAATGATTATAAAATTTCAGTTTAGTAAAATTTTCAAAATTAAAGAAAACATATAGAATTGGGAAGTTTCCTTATTATGTTTCTTATTAGGAATATTTTTAAATTTAATAATCCATAGAGCTAAGACAACATGTAAATAGAATATTTTATAAATGTAAATAGAATATTTTACAAAATAATGTATGACTAGGAAGAAACCATGATGTTGAGGATAGGTTCTTTATTGTATTTAACCGTGGATTCTTCCTCTCAATTAGATTTTTCTAGTTTTTTTTTATAGATTTCCCATATGACGACCTCCTTTTAATAGAGAAAGGTTTGTGATCTTATTGCATCTATATGTTATACTAATATTTAATTATTTAATTAATTTTTAAGTAGTTTTAATTGAATTATAATATATAGGTGATTTATTAAATTTTTCGAAATTTAGTTACTCATCTTGTATATATGTCCTCATTTCTTCCTATTTTTTTATGGATATGAATGATGTAGAAATATGTTTCATTTGAGACTACTGATTCTATTATTATAGAACCATTTAGCCATTCTTTAGACATTCTTCTAAATCTCACCTAATGGGATCTACATATTAGCTAACAATCTTCCCTTCTCCACCAAATTTGTTGTAATTGTATAGTATATGTTGGAAAAGGAAGCCATCAAAGTGTTGGCTTAGACAAATAATGTCTATCACTTCAAACTTTGATCACTAAAATGAGGTTATGTGCTTATATTGCTAAATCATTTTTTCCTTGACTCCAAGGAGAAGGATTTTTTTTTCTTCATAATATCATTTCTTTAACTATTTTTTTTTCTTGACTAACTTTTTTTCCAGTCTCATCATTTCATTCATAATATCTATAAACATCCATTTATTGAAGGCAAATGAAACGAGAAAGCAATTTCTCTCCCTTCTTTGTAATTCTATTGACATCAATTGTGGCTTAAAAGTCTTCTTAGTTTTTTTTTCATACTAGTAAGGATTAGTAGGAACAATTTTTATCATCATCAAACATACAAATGCCACATCATCTTGCACCAATACTTGGTTTTTTATCCTATTGAAACTATCGCTATTGTACACATATTTAGTTTTTTTTTCTTCATACTAATAAGAACTAGTAGGAACAATTTTTATCATCATTAAACTTACAAATTCCACATCATCTTGCACCAATACTTGGCTTTTGATCCTATTGAAACTATCCCTATTATACACATATTATTTGTAATACTTCAAGTTATGCAAAAGGATAAGTAATTTATCAATAATATTATTCCAAACTAATTCTTTTAATTTGCTAAATTTTTATTAACAAATGATATTTTAAAAGTAAAGACTAGTAATATTAGAACAATCGCTATCTTACACATATTATGATAATATTATTTGTAATACTTCAAGTTATGCAAAAGGAAAAAGCATTAATCAATAATATTATTCCAAACTTCATTTTTACTAACAAATAACATCTCTGAAAATAGAGACTAGCTTCTGCTCAAAGATGATTATCCTAATTCTTAAATTATTTCAACTTATTTTTAGTTTATTATGATTAATCTTAAATTTAAGATCCTAATGCTTTATATCCTTTTCTAATAAATTTATCCAATCTATATTCAACCTCATGATCTTTGAATTTAAAGACTTGACGTGTCCTTGATTATGATAAAGTGACACTCCATCATCTCCTTCTCACATAAGGAAGATTTAACTAATTGGAGTTCCATCATCTCCTTCTCACATAAGGAAGATTTAACGTTTCCACATTCAATTGAGATTTGGTCAAAAGAGTCCTTTCATCTTTCAAGGTTATTTTAAAACATCTAATTCGAACTATTTCATACCTAAGATTTCATAAGTTCGGTATTCTTGAGATCCAAATCATTAGTGTGACTTCTAAGGTTATTTTAAAACATCTAATTCGAACTATTTCATACCTAAGATTTCATAAGTTCGGTATTATTGAGATCCAAATCATTAGTAGTGAAGGGAATAAATACATAGGCATAATAAAATTAAGTTTGGCTTACCTGTTTCTACAATGATATGATATGAATTTATTTTATGAAATCTCCTTTGTCGACTATTGACTCGGTTTTACAATCTTGTTTATTTCCTTCATAACTCAAAGATCTCCACTATAGACACAATCACCACTAGCTTTATGAAAATAAATTATTTGTATAAACTATGAACCTTTTTACGCAACAACTTGCAAGCCACATATACCAATAACTCATAGGTCAGCCAGGGCTGAGACTTCACATCAAGGGGATGCCTACCCTTTTAGCTTCACTATGACGGATCAATATGTGTAGCCCTACCCCCCGTCACAATTGAACTTGTGACCTCCCATAGATAACCCATGTTCTTAACCATTGAGTCCACTCAGGTGCACTTAAAGTATTGTTCTTATAATTCATAAATGACATGAATTTAAGGGAACGGAAGTTAGATAATTTTGAATTCATAAAGTACATGAGTATAAGGGAATCAAGATCATTATTATCACTAGTAGAAAGGTTATTTCTTCTCCATTCCCAATCCTTATGAGGCCTTAAATATATCAACATCTATCTTTGAATATGACAAGGGAGAATTTGAAAGTTTATTTAAAATTTAGTTAAAGGACATTAGCATAATGAAAAGGAGGGGTACACTTACACTATGTACTCATTTTGTGCACCCATTTTGCTTGACACCATTATATAAGTATTGGAGGAAAAAATGACATATTGATTAATAAACGATGAAGGAAACTGACACCAACCATAGTGGAAAACAAAGAATCAACATAACATAAGGATGATCAACCTTAATATTGACAATGTCACTTGGGTTACCAAATACACTTAATGCCAATGGGGAATAGGGCCTAATTGACAACTTACCCAAATTATAATTATCAACATCAATTTATTTTCACTAACAACAACCTCTTTAGTCTTGGCCTATATAGAGTTAAGATATTCCTCATTAGGGTTAATATCCATGTTTCTCTTCCTTTTGTGGCAATGATGATCTTTATCACCATCACCAAATCCTCCTTCACCGAGAGGTGGGGGATTTGTTCTAGAAAAGGAAACATTAATTGGGTTGATTCATTAGGTGGAGCATCATTAACTTAAGTTTGATTTGAGAATTTCTTTTCGTTATGTTATTCACCTCCACCGTTATGTACTATAGTATACATAAAAACATTCATATTAACTCAATTTTAGTAGAACAATAAAAAGGACATGCCAACTCATCCTTTCCTACCTCAGCGATAGGTTTATAAACTCCCAATTAAAGGTATTTATGACATTTATTAGTTTTTTGAATTCTCCATGGACCTACTACCTTAATCATACTTATGAATTATTACAAAATCACTATATCCCATCTACAACATAATTTTATACCCTTTAGAAAATGTAACCCCTTCTTAGACTTATACCTATCACATCTCTTAGTCATTTGAATCCTTGCGGTTACAAATTTTCTTAGAAGTTACATCTTCACAATGAAGCTATAATTCTTTTACATTAATTGAATGCGAAGACTCCTTACCTTTTTTTTCTATTTTTTTATCATTATTATTTTTAATTTATATAATCCCCTATACATAATAGGATGTTGGAAATCAAATATGATATTATTCAAATATCTAAAATATACCTTCTACATGATATTGTCTATTCGTATGCGCATAGTTGATACAAAATAATGATGGTTTAATATGTTAAAGTTAACATTTTAATGAGTATCACTAACGACATTAATCATTAATAACATTATCAGTATGATTCTCTCCTTCCCCTTGTCTCTAGTTTTATAGGACCATTTCCTTATTTAATTCGATAATGTCCTCACTATCATCCTAGTTAAGAGAGGCACTACCTAATGGGAAACTTGGAACGTAATCCTTGCAAAATCCTTTGGATTCCATCCAAAATTGTAATTGGTAGATAATAATACAACACATTTTAACGCACTAAGTGGTCCATCACTTTTTCATTCTACCAAAACCTTTACAACCATAGTAATCGATGATAGGAAAACACCCTCCAAAACACCTTATGAAAATGTTGCCCCGTATAGAAATGTAGTTAAATTCCAAAGAAGCATATGAAAAGGAAAATTGGGATTAGACTTCCCAAAACAACAATAGATACAACAAAGAACATTCTTTTTTTTCCTTAAAAAATCATAACTTTGATTAAACAAAGTTACATTCCTCACAAACATATTTAGTCATAAAGATGCTGCAAACTACAACAAAACCTTACTTCTGAATACAATTTTCCAGTTTTCAAACTTCTCTGATATAGTTTTAAAACCCGAGCTTATAGCAGCTCCATATACATAAACAATCTAAAAAACATTCCTTAAGGTATTCTCCATATTATAACATATACATCACAAGATCAAAATAGAAAGATGAACTTCATGGTCATGACAATCAGAAGGCATCAGCCCTATTCATCTTAAGACTTAGAAATAAAAAACTTAACAAGGAGCATGAAGAAATTATGAGATTTCTCCCTCTTGATTTTCTGATATATACCATTGTCCTATACCCAGATGAATGCTTCCTTTAATAGGATATCTGCTTCGATGTTATGTTCCCTATATATATGGAAGAAAGTGACAATCTCTAGTTGATTTTTTAAGAATATTATCTCTTGAAGCAATGGATGCAAAAAATGTTATGACAAGTCTTCTTCTCCATAATCTAATCAATTACAAGCTTAGCATCTCCAAACACCTGAAGCTGTTTTAAATTGTTTTCCACTGCAAGGGTTAAAATCAATTTAAGAGTTGAGCATTCTGCATAATTGTTCGATCCATTCCTTAAACCCGCCTTGAAACATAATTTCTTTCTCGGCATAATTAAAATTCCTCCAGCTCCACAGATCCCATGATCTTCTTGTGCAACCCCATCAATATAGGACCAATGCCATTCCTTATTGATTACTCCATGTTTAATTTGAAAGAACTTTATAGGTTTAATGATTTGCAGATAACTGTGAAGGATTGCTACACATCTGATTGCACAGGAGAGAGGCTAGGAATATTGATCTTCGAAAATGCATTGATTCCTGATTATCCAAACATGCCATGCAAAGATTAGAGGAAGGCCTTTGAACTCTCAGAGATTAGCTTTTTTATGCCAGTTGAACAGAGAGGCCAAATTTGAGGAACCAATCCCCCAAGACAGTTTTACCTTTAATATAATCTCCATCTCTTTCAGAACCTGGTTAACAAATCTACAGACCACTAAGAGGTGAAAGTTAGTTTCCTCTGTACTCATACATAGATAACATCTACCTAGTCCTGATCTATTCCGACTCTGCATATGGTCCTATGTTAAGACTTTATTGCCTAAAAAAAATAGCTTAAGATATTATCCTTCGAGGGAGCATTGAACTTCCAAATAATGCTCCACCATCAATCTGGATCAACATTACCTCTCGCCATCAGCGTATCATAGCCAACGTTTGTGGTATAAACGCCATGTGGGTCATTAACCCAAACTAGCGTATCCTTTTCCTTATTTAAGTGCACATGAGAAGCATTTAATTGGTTCTTATAGGCTTGCTAGATATTTGCATCATTGTCTCAGAAGATTAAGGAATCTGCACTCTTCCATCCATATCCAAAGTGAGTCCCTGATTTGCTATCACAAAATTGGTTGAGAGTCACCAGACCTTTAAATCTCAAAAACATCATCATATGAAAAGGTAATAAGTGTTTTGAATCACTCCCAATCCACGTGTCCTCCCCTATCTTGAGCCTGCTACCTTCCCCTACCTTCCAAGCTAGACCTTTGGCTATTACATGAAAATATATGACTACAGATTTCCACATGATCAAGACCTTCTTGATAGATTTGGTAGGCTTACATATCCATTCAAAGAGAAAGAGGAGAAATATATTTTTGTGTGATTGATTCTTGCTAAAGCCCCAAGTTATTAATCAATATCCATATGCTCTTTGCTGCTAAAGCTTTGGAGAAAGCTGGGAGAAATTTTATGCCTCATCCACCTTAATATTTGGGGTTGATAATTCTTTCCATTTGGTCCATGTCGTACCATGTTGATCCATGCTACCTGCCCAAAAATAATGAAAAATAAGCTTCCGAATAGAGTCCAGGACGCCTCAAGGTATCCAGGATAAGTTCATCCAATACACATGCATAACCTGCAAAACTGCTTTGACAAGAACTAGGTAGTCAACATTTGAAAGCCATCGATAGCACCAACAGGAAATACACTTTTCACATTTGATCAAAAGCTAGTCCCATTCTTTTTTCGAGTAGGATCCAAGTTTTAGATAGAAACCTAGGTAACGCAAACCATCATCTAAGTCAAAGATATTATACTTGAAACCTTCCAGATAGATCACCAACTCTACATCCTCTAAACCTTCTGCTGCAATGAAAGATTTTTTATCAATGATCTTCATTCCTGAAGCTAGGGAAAAAAGGGATAAAATTGAAGAAGCTTATCCCTATACTGTAAGGAGCCATAAAAAAATATTAGAATGTTATCAACAAAAAGAACATGTGACAACCAAAATTGCCCACCAAAACTTAAACCTTTAAACCCACCCAACATCTTTGCTGAGGATAAAGCCTTGCTAAGCCCATCTACAATGAGGAGAAAGAGCAGAGAAACCATCGGACCTCCTTGCCTTATACCCCTCTTTGGTCTGAACAATTCCAATGCCACACCATTAATCAAAATTGAAAATGAAACCATAATAATACAACACATAATCCATTTGATGAAAGAGTGACAAACACCCAATTAAGATAGTACCATCCTTAAATAAGACCATTTAACTCTGTCATAAGATTTAGTTGGGTCGATTTTAATCACTACTGATTTAAGGTTCTTGGATATGATGGAGGGAAGCCCCTCCTGCGCAAGGATTTTAGCATCATGAATTTTCCCGCCTGGTAAAAAATCAAATTGTTCTTGAGAGATACCAATAGATAGCAAAGGTTTTATTCTCTCGCTATAATTTTATAGATTGTATTACACAAAGCAATGGGACAAAACTGATCAAAGGTAGAAGTTGAATAAGATTTCTGTATTAAGGTGAGAAAAATAGAATTAAAAACTGCTAGCAGTTTCCCATTGCATCTAGATTCCTTTGCCACTCTTAAAAGATCCTTGCCTAATACATCAAACAACCCTAGGAATAATTCCACTAGAAAATCATCAGGGCTAGGACATTTTTCCTTTTTGAGGCTATGAATGGCTTCTTCAATCTCATTAATAGACACTTCCTTCATCAATTTCAAGTTATCTTCCTCATTAGAAATAGTAGGATATAATTGAATAATACTTACCATTTCAACAACATTGCCAGCCTCTTCTTATATTGGTTTTCAAAATGTTCAACACCTGCTGTAGCTATCTCCTTGAAACTGTCAACGTCCCTTTCCGAGCCATCCTTGATTTTTCGGATAGTGTTAAAAATTTTCATGTGGTTAGCATACTGGTGGAAAAAATTGATGTTTTCATCACCGTTTGCTATCTAGACCGCTCTTCTTTTGAGTCTCCATTCTACCTCACGATAGGCCAAGATACCTCCTCTTATTTTCAAGGGTCAAAACCAGGGAAATTTTTAGGGGCGAAATTTTGCCAATTGGCTATTTTTTGGGTTTTTTTTTCAAAAAATAAATTCGCTATTTGGTCATTTTTAGTCTCTAATATTGCCTATATCTACATAAAATATGTTTTTTTTATCACGATTTTCGCCAAAATTTACAAATTTCAGTACTAAATTGTATGTTTCATATTTGATATTCGCCTACCTATCTATATATATGTTTTTTTCAATCCAAAAAATCGCCTAGAATACTATACTTAAGTACAATAACAAAATCCTTAAAAAATACCCTGGTCAAAACTTCAACTTTTGAGTCTTCAATAGTAAATCTAGTCTCTTCCTTGTCTAACCACTCATCAGGTCTAGCCTCTATTTTAGCTAGGTACACACATTTTTGCTTCCTCATATTTAAATATCATTCAGAGGATACTTTCTTTGCTATTTTCAAATTGCTTGAGAACTGAATAGTAGTTGACGCTCAACTATTTGGATCTAAGGGTCTCCAAGAATTTTTAAGGAGAGAGATTGGATCATTATCGTCTAGCCATAGAGAGATGAACTGGGGCATGAGGATTAGAGACATTACCAACTAACTTCAGAAATACATGCTTGTGATCAAATTCACCACCTGTTCCCACCTATTGCTTGAAACAAAGGTGAAGACCCAACATCATGTCTCCCACTAAGAATCGATCCAATATTTTCACTATGATAGACGAGCCAACCCTCCTATTACTCCACATAGACTTTAGTTTGGATGGAGATATATCGAAAAGACCTCCTGTAATGCACCAAAAATCCTCGTTACATTCCAGATAAAATGGGGTGAAATTTTTATTTTTATTTAACATACTTGGTAAGTATAATTCCTTCTGGAATTGACCTCTCGCATTCAGTGAGTATATGAAACATTAGCCTCATTATTGTGACATAGAATTTTCACATGACAACTGTCAGTTAAGAACAAACGTTCATATGTCTTAAATCATTCTCTGGTATAATCAAGTATAACCATTTTATGCAAAGGTCCTTAGTTAATTATTTTGATATTTTTACAACATCAATTCACTTACCATAATTGAATAACATCTAGACAACTTGTGTCACATACACTTACCTATCGATATGATCACATGTCATAGTTATTATCCATTAAACATTATATCAACAAGAGATTATATCGAAAGGTGTAATTATGACTTAAGAGGATTTAGCTATGCTATATTAATTGTTCTCCATTACATCTTTCACAAAATGAATATAATCATGATTGTCAACATGTCCTTTTTCACACAATCTCTTACATATATCAACATTGATATAAACTTATTGTAAAAGATCTCTCTATGTATCCATTCTAACAGGCCTTGCTATTAGTTAATTCTTTCCACTCGGATAATATCTTACTATATATCCTTCAAGTTTTAAACATTGAACATAGAGAATATGAAGGTGCGCCATGTTACTTTACCACACGCTCATTCATTCTTCTATTGCACCCACAACTATACACTCTTTAATTAGACATAAGTCTTAATACATCCTGAATGCAAATGCAACATATAGACAATGAAGTAGTGAAATCATAAGCACATGTATGCTATTAATCATCTATAAGGTTAGTACCATATTTCCCTTAGTGGTCTACCATTCTGTTAATTTTTCAGAATTTACTTCAATCTGATCTAGGAACTTAACTGAGAGAACAACATGTACAGCATATATACAACATATCAATCATGGACACAATAATGTAAGCACACAAGAGACATAGAGTTTACTTGGGGAAAACCATAAAGGTGAAAAACCCCAATAAATTCCTCAGAGATAGATAGAGCAATGATACAACCCAAGCATAAGAGATAGACATCGCCTAACAACAGCTTCTCCTCCTCCACAAGTGCGCCACTCTCCCGAGAGTGTGAGAGAGAATAGAATGATGAAATAGATTGCCTCCCGCACTCTATTTATACTTGACTTGACTTGCCTAATAACCTTTACTAGGTCGACCTTAACTTAACCACATAACATAATGCTGACTGGGCCGACACCCAATAGGGTGGTCTAATAACCCTTTGAACCACATGGCTGACCCCTAATAGGTGGCTCTAAGAACCCTTCGACCCACATGACTTATACAGGGCCGACCCCAACAAGGTGGTCTAATAACCCATCAAGTATAAGTTACGACACTTACAATATAAATGACGACACTTTCGTATAGAGGAATAATAACATCTCTATAGGAATACAAACACGTTCGTATAGAGGAATAATACCATCTCTATAGGAGTACAATATAGATATATGAAATACATTCCAAAGTTACATATACATCAACACTCCCTCTTAACTAGGAAGGTATTTCTCGACAAAGGTCTTCTAGTACAAGTCTTCTTCTTTGGATCATCGTCACTGGATAATCGTCATTGAGTCATCGTCATCGTCATTGGTGCTACTATCTCAATCAATCTGTGAATCTACTCATCATAGGAAATTCTACAGAGCCAGTCCTTTTTCATACTGGATGTAGGCCCACCACCTACAGGTCTTCATCATCACTAGCCATACTGTGGAATCCTCAGGACTTATTAGACGCATCACAAAACCTTAAAAGAGTCTCTTGACTAGCAAGAACCCTAAAGAGCATTTGAGGCCTTTTTCATCCTATCTAGATCTCCAGGACTTATTACATGTGACTGTCACAAAGCCTTAAAAGAGTGTCCCAGGAATGTTTATGTGCATAACATGACCGAAAAAAACTCTAAAGAGCATCCCAGGAACATTTATGTGCCTAAGCACGGCCGACAATATCTCCAGGACTGATTACATGTGACCTCTGCTAAAAACCCTTGAAAGAGCATCCCAGGACTTATTACAGGCACACAGCCCAACCTATCGGATCTCTCAGGTCTTACATGTAGAAGCCCACCACAAACCCTCAAAAGAGCATCCCAGGACTTATTATGGGCACACAGCCAACCTATCGGATCTCCCAGGTCTTACATGTGGCCCACTATCACAAACCCTCGAAAGAGCATCCCAAGACTTATTACAGGCACACATCCCAACCTATCGTATATCCTAGGTCTTACATGTGATACACAGTGCCAGTCCTTTTTCATACTGGATGTGACCTAGAACAAATCTAGGATTTCCTTTGCACAACCTGTCCACGGCCACAGAGTATCAACCTGATACTCACCATAAATCATCCTGATGCACACATGATCATCCTGATCATCATCACTGCATCGTCCTGATGCAAGTCATCTGGAGAAACATCCTGAAGCTCGTCATCCATGATCATCCTGATCATACAATGCATCTACCTGATGCATACCAAGTATCTACCTGATACATATCACCATACATGATCCATCTGATCATACAATGTATCCACCTGATACATACATAGATACATGATCCACACAATGTATCCACCTTATATATATCAACATACATGATCTACCTGATCATACATAGTATCCACCTGATACATATACATATACATGGTCCAAGCATCCAACATGATGCATATACAAATACATATAAATGATCCAACTGATCATATCCATCATCCAACATGATGTACATACATATACATATAGATGATCCAACTGATCATATCCAGCATCCAACATGATGTGTACATACATATACATATAAATGATCAAATTGATCATATCCAACATCATCCTAATGCATATACAGAGGAGTAACTGGAGTATCGTCCTGATGCTCATCATCCAACACTTACATCCACAACCATGTGAAGGATCCCCCTTCCACCATGGTAGGAATGGCTACATCAAATGTCTCCATCACTTCTTCCTCGAAGTGTCGTCGATTTGAAGAACACCAAGCCTCTCTCTGAAGTACTCGAACTTCACTCTAGCTAGTGGCTTCATCAATACATCTGCAATCTGCTCATCCGTCGCAACATACAGGAGCTTCACTACTCCTCTCTGCACCATATCCCTGATATACTGATATTTGATCTCTATGTGTTTTGACCTGTCGTGGAACACCAGGTTCTCAGACAGCTTCACACAACTCTGGTTGTCACAAAAGATACCAGTAGCCTCTAGCGAGAGATCAAATAACTCTGACAGTAGCTTCCGCAGCCATACTGCCTCACAACTAGCTGCACAAGCTACAACATACTCTGCCTCGGTTGTACTCAGTGTTACGCAGGACTGCTTCCTGCTAAACCAAGAGATCACACCTGATTCCATATTAAAGCAGCACCCAGAAGTGCTCTTCCTATTTGCAGCACTGCCTTCCCAATCTGAATCAACATAACCCTGTATGTTAAACTTTTGATTCACATCATACTTGAGCCCATAATCAACTATACCCTTAAGTACCTCAGAATATGCTTTAAAGCAACCAGGTGAACACTCCTCGGATTCGTTAGGAACTGGCTCAATGTGTTCACCGTAAAGCAAATATCTGGTCTCATGTTCGTCAGGTACATCAAGGACCCAATCATCTGATGATACATAGAGACATCAACCGGCTCAGATGAAGCATCACACAGAAGCTTCAGGTCCGATGCCATAGGTGTGGCCATGGCCTTACAGTCCATCATCCCGAACCTCTTCAGGATATCTACTGCATACTTGCCTTATCCAAGGAAGATCCCATCTACACTCTGCCACACCTCCATACCTAGAAAATAGTGCATCATCCACAAGTTCTTCATCTCGAACTCGGTACCAAGCTTCCGCTGCATGTTGGAAATCAATCTATCTTCACCTGTAATAAACAGGTCATCCATATACAAAAGTAGTATCACTGGATTTCCTTCCCCAACCTTGTAGTAAAGGTTGGAATCCGCTTTACTCTTGGTAAAGCCCAAACTGGATAGGAAGCTGTCTATCCTACCATACCAAGTTCTGCACATATATGACTCCCTGTCATGTGTCTCAAAACCAAGTGGCTGCTCCACATACACTTTTTCTTCAACTACACCATTCAAGAAAGCTGTATTGAAATCCATCTGGTGTATCTTCCATTTCATCAATGCAACCAAAGCAAGTACGGATCTAATGGAAGTGTATCTGGCTACAGGAGCAAAAGTCTCTATGCTACCACCTGTAGCATGCTTGATCTTGTAGATCCTCTTGGAAGTCACTACAGAATCCCCTTCAGGTCTTGGGACTGCATCCCAAACATCTTCATGATCGACTGGTACTCCTCAATCATGGCATTCTTCCTAGATCCTAGGAACTTCAATATCTTCAATATTTTCAATAGATAACTTTGTTGCTGAACAAATGTTGTAGTCCTTCTTTTGTAGGTGATGGTATACGATCTTTCCTACACAACAAGTTAAATTGCATTATTAGAAAACATCTCATAGTTTTCAAAACAAATTCTTACACATAAAGAAATATGTCATACAATCATGCAATTATCTTAGCCAATGCTTCAATACAACATTTATCCATATCCCGTAACTTTCTAGATGCCTTCCAATCTCTACCAGAACATTGTTAAGAGTGTGCAAAACTCCCAACATGTCAGCAAAGAGGTTTCATTCTAGATAAGTAGCAATGGAATGTTGTACAGTGCCATAGGCCACTTACCCATGTATATTAGTAGTATACTGTTCATTAATGCAACTATTCTAATATGCATAATACACAACCTAATTCTAGGAACATGAGTATGTACATTATTGAACAGTATTATTTAAACAATAAAATATGCAAGGAATGATAATTCAAATACTTATCTTTGTTTGTTTGTTGGGTTGACTCCCTCTCAGTCTTTGCTTCTTTTTTGCAACACCATTCTGATGTGGATTGTGAGAAGTGGTCAACTCCCTCTGAATATCTACATCCTTGCATAAACTACTGAAGTGTGCTCCTTTTTGATCTTTGCTTCCTTGCAGGAACAACTGGAGTGTGCTCCCTCTTGATGTTTGCTTCCTTGCAGGAACAATTGGAGTGTGCTCCCTCTTGATCTTTGCTTCCTGGATTACCTTTCCTTGAACTTATATCCATCCTTAATCACTATGCATGCTTATTAGTATCATCATTGTGTTATCCTCAAGGTCTCATACATAATCACACATTCATTAATATAATCTTAATACTATTAAAACACAATAATCTTAAACATGTATAGTCATGATCATTTCAAACACAGATAATAAACATTAGTATTCAAGGTTTCAGGGAAGTCTTCTTTTACTCATGCATATTCTTATTTGATCATAGGACTCTTCTGGTTAGTTAAATCATCAATCAAGATAAGAGACATAAAATGCATAAACCCTTGATTACTTACATTTCTAACTTTATGAATAAACATAACCAATCATACCAAGTATACTTATATAAGGGATCCTAACACAAGGTAGGATTCTAACTTGATATATGAAAAACATACCTGGATTGGTATGTTAGCTAGTTATGTCTAACATACCCACATGATGTCTTCTTGTTCTCTTCAATGACTTGTGCTAGTAACCTGCATATCTCATAGGTTAACCATCGAGTTATACATACCTCACAAATAGATCTTCTAAGTGATCCATGACAATGGATGAATCTTTGTCCTCATGTCATCATGATCATATGTTCTTGAACTAGAACATGATTTGTCTTTCTTGGTGTACCTTTCATGTTAGCGGACAACATAAACCTCATACAACACCGTAATGCATTAGTACAGTCATAAGTGTCAACACCCTAATCAATGAATATCTTCTTTCATGCATTCATAATTTTATTAAGGTGATACAACAAATCTAAATTTAATCAAGATTGTACTAACCGTAATAACATGAAGACAAACATACCATAAACTTAATTATGAACAAATCTCGAAACATACTTGGATGAGTCATACCTATCGAGATTGCTTGTAATCTTCTTATGTAAGGCCTTAGCCTCATCTCCCTTTGAAACAGGAACTTCTTCACTTATGCAGGTGACCAATCCATTCTCTTCTAGGATTAACCCAATCAACTTGATTTGCAGGAACTGGATCTGGAGCTGGATTAGGGTTTGTCAGAGAAACCCTAAAAATTCAAACTTTGAATTTCAAACTTCCGAAAGGATAGAAATATACGCCTTGATGAGCTGATCAAGCTGGTATACTCATAATTTGAAAACTGCAAAGTTTCACCCCACAAATTTGCCTTTGAAACTTCCGGATTCACTAGACATGACCCCGAACTAGGGTTGATAAATCCCACCCTTCTTCCCAATCAAAAGGTTCGATCCAAATCTATAAGCTTCTATTTTTCTAAGGAGCTTCCAGCCGTGGTCACAAATTTCAAAATTTTCCATTTTTGCAGAAGCCCTAATTTTCCACTTTTCCGATCAAAGTCCCGAACTAGGGTCTGATCAAGCCCGGCCTTCTGCCCAACCAAAAATTATGATCTTGGTCTCTAAATTTTGATTTTGATGAGTGGCATTCAGCCTTATTCTCTGATTACAAAAATTCCAACTTTTTCCAAAACCCTAAATTCTAGAAGCCATGAATGAAGGTGCTCAAACATAATTCTATTTTGACAGAAATATGTACCTAATTGTTTCTGGTGTAACTCTGAACTTTTCGATCCACAGGATCTAAAAACGTTTCTTGTGATATCCTGACCTGTCATCTTTCCAACCCCATAGGTCTGACCTCAAATGGATTCTCTGAGAGAGAGTTATGCCAAGTGTCGCAACGTGACCTGTTTATGGGATAAAACAAGAGAGCGAACTTGTATGACGTGCCGCGTGTCATTGGTTCCGTTTCTGCTGCTGCAAAATTTACCTAAGAAAGTAAATTCCGTGCACTACCTGTCAATTTTTACGAAATTTCATTTGGAGCTTCCTAGCCCAAGTTATGACCTTTTTTCCAAGGTCACCTGTTTATGATTGAGATCTGGAAGAGGCAGAAACCCTATAATGTACAGATCATAAATCACAAAGTACAACGAATTAGAGGTTTTCCTTTGAACACAAGGTACATGGGGATCTTAGCTTCTCCATGTACTATTTTCAGACCCTGAAACCTCGCCAAAATTTATTTATAGCGAAAGTGATACTATGACTGGTTTTTTCTATATCAAGCCCTAGCTTCGCAATTACAACAAGTGTCATACATGCCATACCATGCCTTCTTTCAGGCTAGCTTTGATACCATGTTAATTTTTCATAATTTACTTCAATATGATCTAGGAACTTAACTGAGAGAACAACATGTACAGCATATCAATCATGGACACAATAATGCAAGCACACAAGAGGCACATAGTTTACTTGGGGAAAACCATAACGGTGAAAAACCCCAATAACTTCCTCAGAGATAGATAGAGCAATGATACAACCCAAGCATAAGAGATATACATCTCCTAACAGCATCTTCTCCTCCTCCAAAAGTGTGCCACTCTCCCGAGAGTGTGAGAGAGAATAGAATGATGAAATAGAGTGCCTCCCGCACTCTATTTATACTTGACTTGACTTGCCTAATAACCTTTACTAGGTCGGCCTTAACTTAACCACATAACATAATGGTGACTGGGCCAACACCCAATAGGGTGGTCTAATAACCCTTTAACCCACATGGCCGACCCCCAATAGGGTGTTCTAATAACCCTTCCACCCACATGACTTATACAGGGCCGACCCCAACAAGGTGGTCTAATAACCCATCAAGTATAAGTTACGATACTTACAATATAAATGATGACACTTCCGTATAGAGGAATAATAACATCTCTATAGGAATATAAACACTTCCGTATAGAGGAATAATACCATCTCTATAGGAGTACAATATACATATATGAAATACATTCCGAAATTACATATACATCAACACATTCCACTTTTCTTATATACATATAAATGTAAACATGAGAATATACTCTTCTTTTACATTACCAGAATACTATTAAAGATATAAGTAATCTAATCTCTTCCTCTTACTAGCTTTTAAGGTACAATGTAAATCGAAGATTACAATAGCTTTACAGAGCATACTTTTCTTACCAATTTGGTAGAACTAAAAGAGAGCTTCCTCCCTACTTTCTTCTACCTGGCTTCGTCATACCTGAAACATTTATTAGTAACACTAGTTCTAATTCTATGCTCTAAAACTCTTAGATGATTTTCCATTAATCACATAAGATGTCTATCTGATTATCATTCATTAATGTTTATTTAAGGGAAACTATTCAGGGCAATGCAACTCTCCACCCAACCGTAGGTTCTCTGACGGATTCTACTTAGTCCGTCTAAAGGCCACCCCCGAGCTGGGCATGGTGATCCACAATTTGGATAGGGAGTTTAAAGTCTAGTCGCCCTTGAACCAACCACACAGATATATAAATAACATTCACAAAAATCTTCTTCTACATAAGTAATGACAATAATTAATGGATATCGTCCAACATCAATATATAATTTATAACTTATGAAAATATATATGTAACACAAGGTATACAACTCTGCGTAGTTTTTAATCGTTAAACAACATGAATAATTTATATATACATGCATTCAATTTTTCCCCAAATGCATGCTTCCCAACTCGTGCTGCATGTATAGAACACCAACAGAAAAATACCGAGGGTCGGCTCCCTTAGCCATCCCTTCCCCAAGGCTACACGCAAGCATTAATATATAATTAAGGAAAGCAATCAAATAAACAGAGTTCAGGAAACATTCATTAATACGATTTATGAAAGCATTCAAATAAATAGAGTTCAGGCAACATTCATGTTTTCCCAAAACTCGTGCTACAAAATTCACATTATAAAGCATTCATTAATATGATTTATGAAAGCATTAAAATAAACAGAGTTCAGGAAACATTCATCTTTTCCACAAACTCGTGCTATAGAATATAGTTCAGCATTTCACATTATAAAACATATACAATAATAAGTGAACTGGTGTTTCCTTCCTCCCCAGACGATGACAAGAAAAATAAATAAAAAAGTAAACACACAGGACAAGGATCAATTCCCTTCGGCATTCCCTTCCTCCCAACACGATGGCCAAGAAATGACATTATTTATAGCCAACGCACAGGATAGGGATCGAGCAACCCTTCCTAATGCGTCCATGTAGAGATAAAGTAAAACAATGTAAACACTCGGAACAGGGGTCAATGTGTATATGTAACACAACCATTACATCAAATATGAAGTATAAAAGAACAGGCAGGGATCCTGCGATTTCCGTGGCAACATAACATATCCATGTAGAGAGCATCCACACTATCTCCAGCATGCATGCTATCTCCAGGTAGCATAAAAGCATAAAAAGAAACCCAACAATTAGAGTTATCTCCGAGATCAAGTTATATGCTATCCCCATCATTCACGCATACAGAGCATCCATGCTATCTCTATCTTGAGTTAGCATAAATGCATAAATAAAATCCCAACATGGATCTTCTCCTATCCTCTACACATCCAACAATGCACAGATATCAACCAATCAACAATTTACAATCCAAGGAATGCAAAACAAGGATCATCACTGCCCCAATGGTTTTCTATACCGTGATTGAAAGGAATCAAATAGAAACACAAAAATATGCCAATGAGAATTCAACAGGCATATACAATAAATCGACTGAAACGGTATAAAGGAAAATGCCAATCTTCTAACATGAGCATAGATTACAGGAGCTATAAAACGAAAAGGGTTGTACTCTAGCTTTCTATTCATAGGCTGAACCCGTCTTTGTCTCATTCATGCGCAGAGAGTAGAGAATTAAGCACATATAATTGTTCTACCTCCATATTTCACAGTGTCACATCTTCACCATAAAAATAGTTGACGACACTTCCCCTAATACTTAAAACACCCAGAAGAGAAGTATGATGAATGATCCTTGAAGACAAACCTGTCCTGTCAAGAATCAACCCACCTGAGACTTCATGTACCTACACTACCGCGCCTTGCTCAGCATTGAGGAAGCGGTAGTCCCCACTACCGTGCTATGCTTCTTCTATGCCGCGTGGTACTACCGTGCTATGTTCAGTTGAAGGGGCGCGGTACTCCTTTTTTAGCCTTTTTGCCATGGCTTGTGGGATCTTGATTTTTGAGAGATTTTTGAGGATTGGTATCCCTGATTCGATCCTAACTCACTTTCTCATATTAGTAGGCCTGATCCACTAAAAACTACCAAGATCCATCCTTCTCTCTTGCTGGTTAATCCTACTACACACTATAAGAGAGAAGCCTTCCATGAGCAAGGGGGGGACGACTCTTGGAGACATCAAACTTATGATCTTGAATCTTTGTGGAGATAGTTAGAGGAGAAAGCACTTGGAGCTGGGAGTTGGCTTGGATATCAAGCAACCATTGTAAATGACTTCAAGTTGGTAATAAAACATAACTTGTCTTGTTTCCCAAGTCATGTGTGTTGATTTTGTTTCAATCATATGATTTGTATCTGTTATAGATTTAGATCCTAACTCATATTTCAAGTTGCTAGAGAATCGTATATTCTTGTATCTTGGTTCTATTCTGACAGGTTCATTCGCGAGGACTTGGAGATTGAAGCGACCATTAGGACGAGCAATTGAATCGAAGGTCAGTTAGGTCTCTTCAATTTCTTTCAGAAATATAGTCTTGAGATGTTTGTTTAGATCTAGGAATTCAAGGTAGCATTTGTTATCTTTTTGTCTTAGTTTAGAGTTAGTTAAAGTCTACTTTAACCTAAGAGAGTTTCTACCTATCCGTAGGGAGAAATTTCTACAACAAAAAATGGCGACTCCACTGGTTTGAACCCCATTTGATTGATTTATCTCACTTTCAGTCATTTTTTATTGTGATTCTTCTTTCTCTTCTTTTTATTGTGATTCTTCTTTCTCTTCAAACCAGTACTGAATTTTGGTCTCTTTGACCTTTATTCACCCCTCCTCTCTACATCTTTCCTCCCTCAGTGATCAATGAGTCCTCTGGGTCTGCAGCAACCCTGAACAATTCAATCTCATTTTCAAAAGTTGCATTTTTCCATCCTTTGCAACAGTACTACGCCCCCACTACTGTCTACAACGCGGTAGTACCGCGTTCCCATCACTCCTACCAGAGTGGTAGTGTACTAGTACTGCGCTCTAGCCTGTTTCTGCCACGCGGTAGTGTCTGCATTTTTTCAATTTTTCTTGCATGTTTGGTTTCCTGAGTCACTTTTGATTTTCTCTACTTTAGTTTGGTGTTTTCTGTTGCTTATTACTATCCTGTTCATTGCACAGTCTTTGTGGTTTGTTTATTTCTCTTGTGAGCTTGATTATTTTATGAGTTAGTGGCATTATTTGCACATTGGGTCACCCCTTCAGTCTGATTGCATTGTATTGATCTTCCCATCACAAACAAACTGTTACTACTATAATCACATTGTTTCCATTATTATTATTCAAACTTATATCGAAAATTATCATTGGAAAACATTTGTGTTGTTTGGATTGAAATGATCTAGCAGTATAACCATGCATTAGGAAGTGAACCATTCATTTGCCACATAAATTCTCATTTTTTGGAACATTCTAGTTGTAGATCAGTGAATTTGAAGAATTTTTATTTCAGTTTGGCTTTACTTAGAAAAAGAAAACAAACAATTTTTTTTTTGGTTCTGAAGTGGTTTTCCATTGATTGTGAAAAAGTTTCATGCATTTATGATCAAAGAACTCTCTCCCTTCCATAGCTATTTTTCATTGAATACAAGGCTTATTTCGATTCATTCTCACTTGCATGGTTTGGGTCGTCACAACACCACCAAGTTTCACGTCCATTTACCCGATTGAGTAATACAACCACTAAAATTAATCTCCCTAACTAAACCAACATTAACCTCACTTGAGGAAATCAAAAGAATTTGGTAGTTAGGTAGGACACCGGGGATAGGTATCAAAATAATTCCCCCTTTTCATTATCATCTGAGACATAGTTGTTGTCCTCTAGGGATTAAAATCCTCTAGTATTTATTGACACAGTCATAGACCAGTTTGTGGAGGGGCCTCCTGACTGTTTTTAACTTTCAGGGGTTAAACCGCCGCAAGATTGAGAACCGGATGGACTCTGTGGAATGTCGCACTCCACTTATCCCTAAGGCAACATCGATAATTGTCTTCCTTGTATTCATAGTAATGCAAGGGTGATAAGGCAGAAGCATCGAAAACCTTTTCCAACATGTCATGAACGAGGTAGCTTAGTGACTTTTCTACTAGGGCTCTTTTACCCAGGATCCCTTTCGGTAGAGGGATATCCTTCTCATATTGGTCTCTCACATTGTATTGTTCAACTTGGATTTCATCACCTTGCGAAGGATACAACTTGTTGAGGTCTCCAGCTCTTAGTTAGGAGTTTGCTTGTTATCTCATCTTTATAGAGGGTCATTTTTTCTTTTTAGTGACTGCTTGTTGGCATTCTGGCCATTGTTTTTCTCAGCTCGCTTATTGGTACGCCGATCTTAGTATAGATTTTAGAGATTTCATTTTTGGATTGCGAGCCTTTCTTTTTCTAGCTCCTCTTTTGCACACTTAGCTGCATTAGAGTTTTTGAGTTCTTTGTTATGAAACTGCACCTGGATTTCTTATTCCTGACATTATGTCAGAACCACCACAGAGATCACGAAGAGTACAGGGAAAAATCCCTCCACCACCACCACCGCCGTGGACCTCTGGTGCACCTGCATCACGTATTCCCGCCCCTCCTGGCCGCGGTGCCGATCGAGGGAACATTCCACCGCCGATACGCACTACATCTTCAGTTCCGCCTATCACTGTTACTCACAGCATGGTCTCAGAATCTCTTGCAGTTTCTGCAACCACTAGTACATCTGAGACTCTCACTATCACTTCACCCATTGTTATTCCAGATATATCTGCCACAGTGGACAACATTACAGTGGCTGAATCTATTACAGCCCAAGATACTAGACCGGAGGCCATCCTCCTCCCCCATGTCAACACTTCCCTTCCACCAAAAACTTTCTACGATGACACGAAAGGATCTGTTGGCACCACCAAAGGATCCGACCAGGATACATCTGGATTGATTCCAGTCCCGGGTGGGTACGTTGAAGTTATCGAAGAAACCCAACTTCCTGATACACCTTTTGAACCCGATTATGGCTTTATCACTTCCCAGGCGGAGACTCCGCCTGTTACCACCGCGCCACCCAGTGTTCATCCACAGGAAACCAGTTCTTCCAGTAACATACCTCGTACTGTATCTCTCCCCAACCTCCCTTTGGGACATGATATCATGGCCTCCATTCAGTCTAGTATGGTTAGTCTAGCTAATTCCCCGTTAGCATTGGCCTAGTTTAAACGTGATACAGAGCAAATTCTCTCGTCGGCTTCTAGATATCCCCCTATTACCCGTCCTCTCGACTATCGGGATCCCAACATTTTGTCTAGCACAGATTTTCATCACTCCTATGCAGACGGCTCCGGACCTTCAGACGTTACTATACCTCTGTTCCCGCCGGACCCCGAAAACCCTTTTCAGGATATGAACCCGGACCTAGTCTTCGATAGTCCTCCTATTATTGAAGACACTAGGGACGACACCCCCGATACCCCTCGGTTAAATTCCTCACATTTGTTGCCATCATCCGTGTTTGGCGCACATTCTATGAGGGATAACCCAGTTTTTTCTTTGTCCCCGCCCGTCACATATGGAAGACCCCCTCCACAAATAGGCACCTTTGGCATTGTTGGCCAATCGACACTATCTTACCTTGCTAGTGTCGGAAGAACACCAAGTCATATCGCTGGATCATCCATATTGACCGGAGGTTCATCTTCGGCCACTATCTACACTATCTCAGGAGGTGGACAATCGACTGCCGCGATCCCCAATCCCCAATCCCAACAACCAAACCCCTCCTAGAGGGCCATCAACCTATCCTACTGGAGGACAATCCCTTGTTGGAAACCCCGCTCCTAGTCACCAACCGCCTCCCATCGGGCCATCAACCGAACCTACTGGAGGACAATCCTTTGTTGGGAACCCCGTTCCTAGTCAACAATCTCCTCCTATAGGGCCATCCAACCCATCTGCTAGAGGGAAACCCATCGGCACCATCCAACAACCCTCCCAACCAGCAACATCTGCTCAGTATGGTATGTACAACCCACCTGGCAGCAGACAACCTTATTCTGGTTTCCCAACCGGGCCTCATCTTCAACATCCCTCGTCAGGCATGCTTCCTTCTTAGGGATCTCAAATCCCACAGAGTGGGGGGTACTCATTGTTTGGAAATTGGAACCTAGCCGGGGGGCAATCTCAGATTCCCCCCAACATGAATTTCGGCCTCCCCTATCCTTCAGCTGCAACAACTCCATGGAACCCATCCCTTCAATTTCCACATCTTCATCAAGGAGGAACCAACATTCCATGGACACCACTGCCGCAGCCACCCCCCAACCCTGCTACGGGAAACCCTCCACTTACTCAATATAGTGGTAGCATTCCTGGAACACAACAACTCTAGGGAACCTTTCCCCAACCAGGAGCAGTAACCATTCCTAGGTTACAACAACCCTAGGGTACCTTACCTACCATCCCCACTCAGTAGAACATCCAACAACCGGTTACCACTGTGATTCCTAGTCAAGTAATGACTTCCAACACTCAAGCGGTTAACCAGATGGCCTACTACCCACAGAACTTCCAGCAGTACCCTGCGGGAAACACATATGGGTATAACACGCAGCAGTATACTATGCAGGGCCCCCTGGGTTTCTCTGCACCATATGGTTATTACTCATACCCGCAAACCAATCGTCAACTTCCCTTTTTGGCCACGCTAGATTTACCCGATTTTTCGAGGCTCATTAACGATCCTATATGGCATGAACCTCATTGGCCACCCATTCCAGCCAAACTTCCATCGGACATTCCTAAGTTCAATGCTAAGCCAGGGGAAGACCCCAAGAACCACGTAATGACCTTGCATCTTTGGTGTTCATCCAACTCATTGATGGACGATTCCATTCGACTACGGCTCTTCCAGCGTACGCTTACCAGCACGGCAGCAAAAAGTACATCGAGCTGCCACAACACTCTTTCCACGATTTCAACACCTTGGCTATGCAGTTTCTGTCCCATTTCCAGCTCGCCATCCAGTATGAGACTGGAACAGAACTGTTAACCTCATTGCGTCAAACCACTTCTACGCACATTTCGGACC
The DNA here is from genome assembly GCA_027924585.1 of Larix kaempferi. Classification (NCBI taxonomy): domain Eukaryota; kingdom Viridiplantae; phylum Streptophyta; class Pinopsida; order Pinales; family Pinaceae; genus Larix; species Larix kaempferi. The sequence continues at coordinate 1,014,451 of BSBM01000264.1, forward strand.
ACATCCATGAGTGGCGTCGACGTCGTCGGCTAATAAAGGCACCCATTATGGATCAACTACTCGCTGATTGGTTCACAAAGTCATTCTTGCCTCCCATAGCCAGGGATATTGCTATGCGCGGGCCGGTCACAGAAGAACAAGCCATCTCGACAGCCCAGTACATGGATTTGGTATATACCCAATCCGGCACTTTACACGAACTTCTTCCCCATGCCGCCCGCGTTACCACTGATCCAACGAAACACGCCACTGAACCCCCCATTGATGGTATTGTCGATTCAGTCAAGGCCTAGCCTACCACCAACTCGACGGGGAAACAAGCTTCTGCTTCCCCCGCTCTATCTCAGGCTACTCCAAAAGCCACTACTTCTCCTACTACCTCCTCCGAAGTGAACGCAGTTCAATCTACATCACAACCATCCGGAGGAAATAAGAAAAACAATCATGGTAAATCCAAGAAGAACCAGCAGGAGAATCCCAAGCCACAACCCACCCACAACGACCCGAAACCACGTCGGAAGGCTAAGTTTCCCTGCCTAATTTGTCAAGACGATCACTACACGTGTGACTATCCCTACAAGGATGAAGTCAACAAATTCGTTAAAGGATCCTCTCGCTTGGCAGTGTTAACTGACCCTTTCCCTCAGCAACAATAGTATATGGTTGCCCAAGAAACCCCACAAGGGGGCAACTTGAGCAACCCAACTCGCGGAGAGACTTCCGCAAATCGTGAAATCCTGATGACGAGTAATGAGGAGATTCATATAACCACTCGTTCAAAGACATATGAGAACCCTCCAAGTTCAAACAAACAGTCAGAGACAGCCAAAGGCAAGTCTCCTGTCGAAGATCCGACTTCTACCCCTCCCCCTAACGGCCATCTCCATATCGAGAGACTGCTTACGGACACAGTGCTACGCCCACCCAAGGGCACCATATGAAAGGTGACATTTAATCCCAATTCACGAGCTACCTAAAATTACAACATTGTTGAGGATTTAGCTCAAGCACCTTGCGCCATGTCGACTCTTGAGGTTCTTCAACACTGCCCTACGTAGCGTAGAACCTTACTTTCAACACTGGGGGCAATGGACCCAGATACTTCAAACACTATTATGTTTAACTTGGAGTATGCCAAACCTCGGCTTTCCCACCAGTTAGCCTTCCAGTTTCATACAAAAATCCATGGAAATAGCATCCATCGCACTGTTTTAGATGAAGGTGCCTCCACGTCGATCATGTCTTTGAATTGTTGGAGAGCCTTAGGCTCACCCGAAGTCACGACGTCTCCCACCACTCTCAGGACATTTGACAGACACAGTTTTCAACCTTATGGACTCATTCCCGCAATTGGTGTTGAACTGGGGGGAAAAATAGTATCCGTACACATCGAAGTTGTGGATGCAACATTGGCTTACAATCTTCTACTTGGTCGGAACTGGTTTTACGCCATGACCGCCATAGCATCTACTGTCTTCCGGATCGTGCAATTTCCTCATGAAGGGAAAATTGTCACCATAGATCAACTTGATTACTGTATCCCAGAATCTCATCCAAACTCTGCCAACACCGTCCCGTTATTGGATCATCCTTGGTACCAGTTCCAAGACGTTGGCGTTGGTCTTATGAAGGATTCTTCCCTTATTGGAGTTTTCCCAGAGCTGGGGCCCCATGTTCAACCAGTCAACATGATTTCATCGAATGTCACCCCTTCCAATGATTCATGGGTGATTTCGAGTCCCACTCAGGTTGAAAACTACAACAACTCCATGCCTTTGAATAGAAACCTCGCAGCGTACGAAGCGATCTAGTCAGCCACTGATTGGGTCAATTGTTATACCCATCACACCATGGCACAGCTCTCATCCGAGACTCATTCATCCCCACCACTTATCGATCCTCTCACTTTGATTTTTCCTACTGACGAATCAATTATGGAGGTTATGTGTGGTGATGAGCCACCATGGGGATATTTTCATCATCGATCTTCATTCCCTACCATTTAGATGCTTGTGCCCGATACAAAATCCAGCCCTTCACTTGGAATGGTTCAAACCAAGTTTCCCACTTCCCTCGACGAAGTATTTTCCGAAGGAAACTTGGCTAACCTTATGGCAACCACTCCCATAGACATTTCAGTGAAGCCTGGTATCGTGGAAAACATTCATATTGGAAAAACATGCACTCCCCTCGAAATGGAGTTCTACACTGCCTACTTTAAAACCTTTTGCGATGTTTTTGCTTGGAGTTATGAAGAAATGCCAGGAATAGACCCCTCAATTATGGTCCATGAAATTCCAACCTTCCCTAGCACCCGACCTATTCGGTAGAAACTCTGACTCGTCCATCCTCGTAAGGCAGCCGCTATTAAAGTAGAAGTTGAAAATTTTTTGCGTGCTGGTTTTATCTATCCTGTCCCATTGACAGAATGGGTATCTAACATCGTTCCCGTCGCCAAGAAACAGGGAATGATTAGAGTCTGTGTCGATTACCGCGACTTGAACAAAGCTTGTCCAAAGGACAACTACCCAACTCTGTTCATCGACCAGATCATCGATAACTGCGCCAGGAGTGTCATCTTTTCATTTATGGATGGATTTTTTTGGCTATAATCAGATCGATATCCTCCCAGCCGACCAGCATAAAACAACCTTCATCTGCCCTTGGGGGATTTTTGCATATCGAAAGTTACCTTTTGGCCTTAAAAATGTCGGGGAAACTTTCCAACGGGTGATGTCGTATGGATTTCACGATATCAAACATATTGTAGAACCATATCTTGATGATCTTCCCACTCATTCTCAGACCCGGGAAGACCATCCTAATCACTTAGGTGCCATTTTCGAAAGGTGTCGTCGCTACAATATCCGTTTGAATCCACATAAGTGCGTCTTTTGCGTGGAAGCCAGAAAATTTTTGGGATTCATAATCTCCAAAAGCAGGATACGCTTAGATCCTATGAAGGTAGAAGCTATCTTAGCCCTACCTTCCCCCACGAACATCCCAGAACTTCAAAGTTTGCAAGGGCATGCAAACTTTCTACGCCATTTCATTTGTAATCTTTCCAAGATAACAAAAGGATATATGAGGCTTCTCAAGAAGAACACTCCCTTCATCTGGGACGACGAAGCCCAACGTTCCTTTGATAATCTAAAGGCAGCCTTAACTAAAGATCCTATGATTCAACCCCCCAATTACACATGGGATTACATTCTTTATCTCATAGCTTCGATTTCCACCATCGGTATGTTGCTAGTCCAAGAATACCATAACGACATAGAACATGTGGTATACTATCTTAGTAAGAGTCTTCTCGACTCCGAAACTCGTTATTCACATGTTGAAAAACTGGCTCTGGCAACAGTTTTCGCTGTCCAGAGGTTTCGTCATTACATTCTACTCCGCTGGACCATTTTTATAGCATATTTCAATACAATGTATTATATCCTCACGCGTCAAGTGCTTGGGGGAAAATATTCTCGTTGGATCATCATCCTACAAGAGTTTGACTTGGAATTTGCCAAAGCCAAGTCCAAGAAGTCTTTGGTCTTTGCTGAGTTAATCTGTAACTTGCCTTGTGCTACCGAGCAATCCGAGCCCATCGATTCTCTTCCTGATGAATCATTGTTCCTCATTAGCACATCTGATCCATGGTACAGGGATATTTTATTATATCTCCAAACCCAATGTTTCCGCCCCGACCTCACTCGTGATGAACGTCGACGTATCCGACATCACGCCAAGTACTACCTCATAGTCAATGATACCCTTTATTGACATGGTGTCGACACTGTTCTTCGACGTTGTTTGAATTTAGATGAAGCAGAATGCATTCTTAATGACTGCCATGCTGGAGCATGTGGTGGTCATCTCTTTGGGATGGCTACAACCCAGAAGATACTGCAAGCGGGATATTTCTGGCCCTTGATTTTCAAAGACTACATTGAAATGGTTAAAAAATGTCCACCTTGTCAATTCTTTCATAATAAGACATGCTCGCATCCTGCTCCACTCCATCCTGTTATTTCCGTCGGCCCTTTTTCCAAATGGGGCATATATTTCATGCACTGTAATCCCACTTCAGCCGGGGGACATAACTATGTCATAGTAGCTGTTGACTATTTCACAAAATGGGTTGAAGCGATGCCTACTTATGCTGAAGACGACAAAACAGCAGCACAATTCATATTCAATCACATTATAGCTAGGTTTGGTGTCCCATAATCCATTATGACCGATCATGGCTCCCACTTTAGGAACCATATGATCGAGGAACTGAGTGCCAAGTTGGGTTTTCGCCATGAAAAATCAACCCCATACTACCCACAAGCTAATGGCCAAGTTGAAGCCATTAACAAAATTCTGAAACGAATGATTCAGCGTATTGTGGGTACTCATAAGTCCAACTGGCACTCAGCTCTCTTTTCAGCACTATGGGCATACTGGACCTCAATAAAAAGTGCTACCGGGTTCACACCATTTCAACTGGTGTACGGTCTGGAAGCCATTTTACCGATTGAATATGAAATTCCATCCCTTAAGATAGCCATAGAGCTACTTCCCCACACCACTTCCAAAGAGGAACGGTTTCTATACCTAGCCAAGCTAGATGAAACCCACCGAGACGCCGCTTTAGCCAACAAAGCTCATAAAAAACGTGTCAAAGAACAATATGACAAATCCGTTCAACCTCGGGTTTTCAATGAAGGTGACCTCATACTCACATATGATCAAATGCATGATAAACTTGGAAAAGGAAAGCTAGAATCTATGTGGTACAGCCCCTTTGTTGTAAAACGTGTCTTGGAGAAAGGAGCCTATGAACTCATCAATTGTGATGGCACACCATTGGCACAGCGCCGCAATGGGATGTACCTCAAACACTTCTACGTGTAGGGTTATCCTGTGCGAGATACTCTTTGTACATAATGTACCTAGCTTGTTTTCACTTATCTTTTTTGGTGTGCACACACGGACCTCATGTATCCATTCTTACCTTGACTTGTGATTTTATGTGCAGATGTCTGCCTACTTCGGATTCGTCGACGGTGCGAGCCGACATACTCGGAACCTCGCTTCCGCAGCATGGGTAATCTATTCTCCCACTGGCGAGTTGCTATCTTCAGGAGCCAATTGTTTGGGTCCCTCAACCAAAAATATCGTAGAGTACCATGCAGTCATCGAACTCTTGACGGAGGTTGCTTCCCTTGGAATTGACTCCCTATCAGTATTTCTAGACTCCCAACTCGTGGTTTCTCATCTGAATCGTGTTTACATAGTTCGCAATCCTATCCTACTTCGCTTATTTCGAAGGGTACGCCTCTTGGAACGATCTTTTAATTTTATTTCATACCAACACATACCAAGAGAATTCAATTGTATAGCTGATTCATTAGCTAATTACATTTTGGATTGGCATCTTGCCCACACATAAAAACACATCATAAAATGAACACACAAGTCATTGTAAATAAATAGGTCATAAAAGTAGGTCCATGTATATATCACTCTATATAAAAGTGTTTTTTCAAAATGCATAAAGTTTGTGTTTTAAAGACAAAATTTGGGACCTAGTCCCATACAAAATTTTGGCTCTCAAAAGCCTACATATTGTATACATGCCGCAAAAAGATAAAAGCTACCATCTAAGGAGATCTGGGAGATCTATCATGTTCCTCCTCAGATTCCTCATGCTGCTGGTGATAACACACTATAGCCCGAGCCACCCTACGGAGGAGTTGGCCAATACACCTAGGCACACCTACGGTATGCCGCTGGAGATGCGAAGGGATGTCATCCATCCTCATAGCGGGGACACCGTGGGTTAAACCATGTAGGTTCCTCTCTATCTCCTAGACCCCTCCCACCTCATCCTCATCTTCTTCCTCATCCGGAGCGGCTCGACAATCAACACCACCTCGGCGTAACGACGAGTACCCTACCGGTCTCTATGGTCCACGATCTGCGACATGCACACGTATATATATTAAAACATTTTTACGCATTCTAAAAAACAATAAAAATTATATATTAAAAAAAAAACACATTTATGAAGGTCATACCTGAATTGTCCCAATCCTCATCTTCCGGTAGTGCCAAGTCTATGTCCTCATGGAAGTCCACCCCTGCATAGGGATAGTCATCGATCATCCCAATCTGTTCCTCAAGCCACGAGAAGAAATCCTCACCGAAATCCAAATGCAACAGCCCTCCAAGTCGTCCTGCATGCTCGCTCCATTGAGCCATCCATGGCTCGGTGGGTGGACGGGGGGGCATGGTCAGTTGTGGATGCAACAACAACACCCTTGCCAAGAAGAAGGTGACCAAGATGCTCCCATACCCAAATTGAGAGTTCTCTCCAAGCCTACACTTGTTCACTTTCTCTTTGAGGTTGGTCAATATTGCCTCGCACCAGTTGAATACTGTTCCTGCCATGCAATCCACTACAAGATTCATCTATGTATGGGACGCCTGATGGGGACCCGTACTCCCTGCTGCACGTGTGATGGTGAACAACATGGTTTTTAAAGGAATTTCTACAATGTCCTTAATGACCACCTTGTCGCTTTTCTTCCCCGAAACTTGACGCCAATAACGAGCAATTAAAGCATCAGTGCTTGCCTCTGAGGCCGTGAACCCAGTAAAACTCACCCAGGCTCCTCTCTTTGAGAGGCCCGTGAGGAAATAAATGTCCTCGAGTCCAATCTCGAGGGTGTGTTCTCCAACTCGGAAAGCTTGAATGTCGGGGTCCCACATTTGAATAATGTGGGTGAGAAGTTTTGTCTGCTTACGGATACCTTTGGTCTTGAAGAATTTCAACAAACCACATTCCCACAATGCATTCAAGGTCTCTTGGTCATCTTTGGCCAACAAATCATCCGCTTCATGATCTCTTTCTTTCCAATTGACCATTTTGCTCCAAACAAGTTGCAGATACCTGCAAAAGGTCATAGGAAACATTCATTAATCATTTAACAACTTGATCTCAGCTAAAAATTTGAGAAAAACTAATTTTTTCATCTTAAAAATCGCCACTATTGCGCTTGGGAGCAACGCGACTGCGTGGTACTGCATAGTACCGCGCCCTTGTTTAACCCTACAGCGCGGTACTGTTACACAGTACTGTGTTTCCCGATACGGCTGCCGCGCGGTACTATGGAAGGCGAAAATTGCCTATTAGGGCTTGCCCAACAAATTGTCTTTCCCTACTGAAATCAAGTTATTCATATATGAAATGAAAGAGGGGCTTGAAAGCTCTTACCTGGCGCAAACGGATTTTGAAACGGTGCTCTGGATCTCCAGATATGAACTCTTGATTTTTTTTCTCCTCAATGGGTAAAATCTCCTCTTTTCGCAAATGCACAAGTGAAATCGTAAGTTGCCATATTTACCTATTCCTTATATAACTTTTTCACTTTTTTTTTTTTTACTCAATATTTTATCTGGTTAAATTAAAACCCATTTCACATTACTAATATCTGGTTCCATGAGCATTTGTTGACAGGGTCTCCTTTAAAAATGTTCACACTGGCGTTCATTTATTATTTGACCTTCATTTCGAGCCTACTTTATCTTTTTCGTGCTCTGGATTAAAACTTGAAAAAGATTCCAAGCGCTTTTACACCCGTGTCGTGCTTGTCAAACTTAAGTAAACGGTGTCTAGCTTAGTCAGCTTTACTCATGCTCGTTAAACGATGAGGAAAGTATTATCCTGGTTGTATTTTATTCTTTTTTCGGACTAGAATAATTAAAAATTACGAAAAAGACCATTGGAGTCCATAGTTAAGCTCTTTTCAGACTCCCTAAAATTGAAAAGATTGCCAAGTGATCTTGTCTTTTTCACACTTGAAAAAGTATTTGAAAGGTCGTCTATTCGGTGATAGGTTACCCCTTTTTTGGCCCGTCTAGACTATTTACGAGAAAGGTATACCTCAATTAATTTTTGGCTGGGAGAGTTCTCTCGGGAATTGTTTTACACTTTTTCGGGATCGAGGGACTAAATTTACGAAAAAGTACACTTTGGAGCCTTCTTTAAGTTTTTCAGGCTCTCTAAATGTGAAAAAACTACCGATTTTTCCTTCTTTGGACTCGTTAAAATTTGACATCGAAGGACCCACTTTGGGATGAACCCATCCTTTCTCAGGTTCGTAAAACATGTGAGATTGGACTCATCTATGAGATGAGCTATACCGAGCATCTGTTATCCTCTTCAAGCTCGAAAAACAACAAAGAGGTACTCGTCTATCATGTCGGGGGAAAATGGGAAACAAGTCGAGTTTATTTTGTTGGCAGCTTGTCAGTCATCACCTTTGAACATGGCATGCATCTGTCCCTTGTCTATTTTGGGTATTTATATTTGCTGAGTTATGGTCATCATCCTGAGTCGTCTCTTTGGCCATGAGCCTACTCGTTCGGTGTCTATCTTCTGCTATCAATAATCCCTGTTTCCAAGTCCTTTTACATGTCGTTATATGTTCAAAGGGTTGCAATGTTCAGAGTCATTCATTGTGTCAGACCTCCATTGTGTCAGTACATGTTCTATCATTTCGTTGTCCTATACTATCTTTCGTTCCGATTTCGTGTCGATGATGTGGGAATCATTATGGCCCACCTTCGACGAGTCTATTTCCATCGACGCCAAATCACTATCCAGGAATTGGACTTAGAAATCAACCACTAGTACCTTGGTACCTGCATGCCTCAATGGCGGGTTTCCTCATGTTCGACAGTAGGTTTACATCATTGACCTCTGATCGAATGATTTCTCGAATGCTCGACATCAACCCATTCATTCGCATTTCGTTGAGATGTACCATAGATACCTTGGGGATCATCGTCATCATTGGTGATTTCCCTCGCATTTGTTAATGGTTCACATCACTGACCGGTAATCAAATGGTTTCTACCATGTTCAACTTCAACACCTTGTAATCACATGGCTAGATTCGTATCATTTGTGATTGAGTAGAAGACCCTGGGTGCATCTTTGTATTTTGATTGTGTCCAGGCTGCGATGGAGATGTCCTTTGTATTGTCACACAGATCCACTTTTGTATTGTTCGTGGCTGTGTCATTACTGTCTCATGGATCTACGCTTGTTCATAGTAGCCATGATTTGTCTATAGTCTATATCATCTCAGTACTCATGGATCTGCAATGTATTGGTCGACAACCATACTTTGAGTCAATTGTTTCTGAGCATGGGAATGCCCGCCTCGATGGTATATCTGACATTTTGTTTATGTTTCAGCTCCTTGTTGCTCTCCTCAATGATATCTCCGCATAGTATTTGTAAATTCTTTTGGCCATCACTCCCTTCTGACCTCACACTTTAGGGGGCATCTGTTATACCTCCATATTTCACAATGTCACATCTTCACCATAAAAATAGTTGACGAAACTTCCCCTACTGCTTAAAACATCCAGAAGGGAAGTATGATGAATGATCCTTGAAGACAAACCTGTCCTGTCAAGAATCAACCCACCTGAGACTTCATGTACCTACACTACCACGCCTTGCTCAGCATTGAGGGAGCGGTAGTCCCCACTACTATGCTATGCTTCTTCTATGCCGCACGGTACTATCGCGCTATGCTCAGTTGAAGGGGCGCGATACTCCTTTTTTAGCCTTTTTTCCATGGCTTGTGGGATCTTGATTTTCGAGAGATTTTTGAGGATTGGTATCCCTGATTCGATCCTAACTCACTTTCTCAGATTGGTAGGCCTGATCCACTAAACACTCCCAAGATCCATCCTTCTCTCTTGTTGGTTAATCCTACTACACACTATAAGAGAGAAGCCTTCCATGAGCAAGGGGGGGAGGACTCTTGGAGACATCAAACTTATGATCTTGAATCTTTGTGGAGATAGCTAGAGGAGAAAGAACTTGGAGCTGGGAGTTGGCTTGGATATCAAGCAACCATTTTAAGTGACTTCAAGTTGGTAATAAAACATAACTTGTCTTGTTTCCCAAGTCATGTGTGTTGATTTTGTTTCAATCATATGATTTGTATCTGTTATAGATTTAGATCCTAACTCATATTTCAAGTTGCTAGAGAATCGTATATGCTTGTATCTTGGTTCTATTCTGACAGGTTCATTCGCGAGGACTTGGAGATTGAAGCGACCATTAGGACGAGCAATTGAATCGAAGTTCAGTTAGGTCTCTTCCATTTCTTTCAGCAATATAGTCTTGAGATGTTTGTTTAGATCTAGGAATTCAAGGTAGCATTTGTTATCTTTTTGTCTTAGTTTGGAGTCAGTTAAAGTCTACTTTCTCCCTATCCGTAGGGAGAAATTTATACAACAATAATATAAATGTAAACCCCGTGAGCCTATAGGGATTTCAAGCTACATGGATTTATCCCAAGGTCTGGGTCCATTTCTATGTTGGCAACGTAACACAACCCAAGATTTTCGTAGTAGCATACCGTATAGGCAGAGGAGCAGAGATTCGACTAAGCTCTCTTCTTGCAATGGTCGGTCCCCTCTTGCCTCCACTACCCTTCCCCTTCTTCCCGTGCCCTCCTCTTTCCTTTCCAAGAATGTGTGTGTCCCCTTATTTCCAAACACACACCCTTTTTCTTCTTCCACTCCTCAAGGGTTTTCCAACCTTGGACAACCACGTGGAATCCCAACCAAAACCACCCCAATTGAATGGTAGATCCATTTTCTTGTTTAGTTAACAAAACGTCACTTTTATTACTATGTACTCTATGCAACTCACATTACTATGTAATTTGAATACAATAGCATAATAAACATTTTTTTTACCATAAATATATTTTGCAAATACAAATATATTATATTAATTAAAAACAAATTTAACACAAACATTATGTTTATACTCATTTCTTATAATTATATCATAAAAAGAACCTATATAGAATATATATAGTAAAAGTATGCACTTCTATATATTTATATATTCTCATATTAAACATATATATATATATATATATATATATATATATATATATACGAGAGGCAATACATATGCATATGTATTTTGATAGAAAAAGTTATCATGCTTTAATTTAAAATCCACCTAAAAGAGATACCCCTTTAGGTAGATCTGTATATACATAAATACATCAAGGATTACTTTAACTTAACTCAAGTTCACAGGCTAATCAAAGCCAAAGAATACTACTACTTTATCGACTTTAAAACTCTCCCCCTTGTGGTTCACCATGCCCTTTTTCCACTCTAGGTTGCATTGCGTGTTCTAGTCTAGGTTTTTCGATAGTGTCGTTATGTAAAATAGACAAAATTGAATAATTAAGAATTTTACCAAATATAGGGATGTTACAATACTTTCCCTCTTGGAAGAACACCATCCTCGGTGTTGTGCCAATTTTGGCACTACATCACATGTTCATCCTCCTTCCCTGCATTTCTATAATATGCAAATACATTCTCTTTCCAATATATTGAAGAAACAATAATTACAATCTTATGACAATGGCATAATAAAGATAGGGTTTTTTATGAATGCAATACTTTATCTGTATTGCTCTGCTCCCTATCTTGGGTGTTGCTAATGCTTTGCACTTTTGGTACCATCTCTACCTGGTTCAAATGTTAGTTGCATAATATAAAACATAAAACTTCGAAGCCATTTGATCCTATATATAGCCACTTACTGTTTAACTATGCTTTTTCATTTTACCTGCAATGTCTTGCTGACATCCTGCATATTAGTTTACAATAAAAAAACATAAATTTTCACAATATGCTATTGAAGTTACTCAACTTCGGTCTGCATCTGTATTCACCAAAATACATCATGTTCATTTAAAAATTCTCAGCAGTCCAACGCTATTTTTCTAAGCAAACATTTTTCTGCACATGTGTTAGCATTTACAAGAGTAAGCAAATAAGCAATTACAAACATTTACCTATCTTGCAGGGTCCTCCTCCTACAATCTTGTAACGTGTCACTACCTTGCTTTTTTTCTTTTTAGTGGTAGCCTTACTGTTTAATTCTGTATCATGTGCATACATTGTTAAATGTTTTTTATCTGTAATTCATGAATCATACACCGAATGGTCCACGAGTATGTAGACACTGATTAAGAGATCCTTCATAATCAAACAAGGAAATAATTCATTAAATGAAGACTTAACGACACACTAGGTACCTACCACACATCCAGTGCGAAATAAAAGGGAAGTCACACAGCTCGTGTTTTTCAGTATCCCATGTAGTATTCCCATTCAAAAAATTCACAAGTTTCTTCCTACTACAAGTCTTTTCATTTATTTCATAAGCTTAGAATGACCACATCCTAACAAATATTTTTCATTATCTATAATTATTCAAATTCATCACTAACATCTAAATGCATACTGCATAAAGTGAGTACATCAATGCTCTTTTATTAAAATCATAAATTGGCTTCCGTAAAGAGATATTACTCTAAGAATTTGTTGTATTATACATGCAACTTTCTTTCTTAGATGTAATTCTATCTGTATAATTTTTTTCAAAAATGTCAAAGTATATGTATCATGTTTATAACATAACTGATGCATACGGGTATCATTCAAAAATACCTATGAAAGCATCTGTGAAGCTCTGCTATAAATTCATGGCGCTTACAATTTGTCTAGTTTGTAATGGTGAGTAACAAACCAAATGCCACTTTGAGTGCTTGTAGCTTAACATGCATCATAATTTAACCAACACATACAGTTCCTAGTAACACACTTACTGTGTGAAAAGAACAACTGATACATACTAAAATTGTTATCTATATACCGATTTCCATGTCATACTGAGATACTACTTGGCAGTAGCATTTAATTGAATAGCAACTTTATTAAAAAATCTCATAATTCAATTGAAACATAACTGTATTCTCATTACAAATACATAAATTCAAATACACACATATTTGTTGCAATTTTATTTCATTGCGTACCTATGGTATAGCCATAGCATCAACAGGTGGTCTTCAATTTTTTCCACTCAAGCCCTCTCGCTTGAATTCCGGAAAATTATTTTCCCCCACAATCCTGCTTGCTTGAGTCCAGAACAACTCTTTTTCCCCTCAAGCCTTCTCACTTGAGTCCAGGACAACTCTTTTTTCCCCTCAAGCCTTCTTGCTTGAGTCCAGGACAACTCTATTTTCCCCTCAAGCCTTCTTGCTTGAGTCTAGGAACTCTTTTTCCCCTCAAGCCTTCTCGCTTGAGTCCAGGAACTCTTTTTCCCATCAAGCCTTCTCTCTTGAGTCTAGGAAAATTCCAAGCGTTCTCGGTGTGCACCAAGCACAAAATTGATACTCAACACCTTCTCGGTGTTATGCCCCTCAGGGAACGCATCACGCACATGACGATACCCAACACTCACCCAGTGCTCCTGAGTTACAGAGTGCTCTAGGGACTTTTTTTCACTACAACCATGGAACCACCTCTAACAACTCTTCAAGGTATCGCAGTGCTCCTGCATTAAACTAGTAGTGCTCCTGCCAGAACACATCTCTTGTTCTATACCCAACTGTAGGTTTTCCTTGCTGGCCCAAATCTGTGCTCCAGAATTGGCCTTCTCTCCTTCATTCTTCTTGCTTAGATTTATTTTAATTTAAGTTAACTTTATTTTAAGTTAGATTTATTTTAATTTGCAGGGCACCTCCCTCCCCCTCCTGCTTATCTTATTAATGTGAGGGTTTTATTATTTGTAGAGTTGTTTTTTTTAATTTCTCTTGATGCTCTCAAGATTTTCACTTTTCTTGTCACATTGTCTTATGTGCATGCAACAATGTCTCATAACATTGCGTTAGTGAACTCTTGGTTCTTATTGTGGATCTAATGCCACTATCATGGCCAATTGGTTTTACCAACACAAGTTTTAAGTTGAGCCTACCACACATGACAATCTATTAAGTTTAACAACCATATAGAGGAATTCACTTACAGTGATTTTTGCGAAGTCCTTTTGGTTTAGAGATCCTCTCGCCATTGATTAGATTTGGTTCTTAATTGCCAATCCCTTGCTTCGTGCGATCAATTCCTTGCACACATCATCCAAATAGGTATATTATCTAAAACCTCACGAAGGTCAAGTGTCAATCACAAAAACATAATCATAATATTTTTGGTTATCACATAACACTTTACATAATTCATAGTTCTTTACAACTCTATTGCAGATATAAATTCCACATCTTTGTCATGTGACCGAGTATCCTTAATTTGATAAACCATAGGTTCCTCTATTTAATTATTTTACTCATGCTTTAAGTATGTCTTTTCATGACATTCTATCACCATTCAATAATTTCTATATATATACATTTCTCTCTATATATTAAAGAGATTCTAGAGAACATTCTCATTTCTTACTGAATGTATCAAGGGTAAAATCATAATCCAACTTCCATTTTTTGTACGTCCACATAGTGCATAATACCAATAACGAAAGTACTACCTGATTCTTACAATTTTAATCCACAATTATGTTGGTTGAGTTGATAACATACCTCACCATACAATTTCACATTTTCATTTATTATACGAGGAAGATGGATTGGAACATTTTCCCTTGTTCTCGACACAAACAACATATACATTAGTCATCATAGACAAGTATAATCTTAACAAAATAAAGAATGAAACACGAAAGTGTTAACTTACTTTCTAATTTCATACCTCATGTTGAGCCCACATAGGCCTGAGTGCTAAAACTTAAGCTCTGATACCATATGTAACACACCCAAAATCCTCGTTATGTTCCAGAGAAAATGGGGTGAAATTTTTATTTTTATTTAACATACTTGGTAAGTATCATTCCTTCTGGAATTGACCTCTTTCATTCATTGAGTAGATGAAACATTAGCCTCATTATTGTGACATAGAATTTGCACATGAAAACCATCAGTTAAGAACAAACGTTCATATGACTTAAATAATTCTCTAGTATAATCAAGTATACCCATCTTATGCAAAGGTCCTTAGTTAATTATTTTGATATTTTTACAACATCAATTCACTTACCATAATTGAATAACATCTAGACAACTTGTGTCACATACACTTACCTATCGATATGATCACATGTCATAGTTATTCTCCATTAAGCATTATATCAACAATAGATTATATCGAAATTTGTAGTTACAACTTAAGAGGATTTAGCTATGCTATATTAATTGTTCTCCATTACATCTTTCACAAAATGAATATAATCATGATTGTCAACATGTCCTTTTTCACACAATGTCTTACATATATCAACATTGTTATAAACTTATTGTAAAAGATCTCTCTATGTAGCCATTGTAACTGACCTTTCTATTAGTTAATTCTTTCCGCTCGGATAATATCTTACTATATATCCGTACAAGTTTTAAACATTGAACATAGAGAATATGAAGGTGCACCATGTTACTTTACCACACCCTATTTCATTCTTCTATTGCACCCACAACTATATACTCATTCATTAGACATAAGTCTTAATACATCCTGAATGCAAATGAACATATATATAATGAAGTAGTGAAATCATAAGCACATGTATGCTATTAATCATCTATAATTTTAGTATCATATTAAAGTCTCTTATTCAAATTTCATACAAACTAAATGTAATTTGTTTCCCTTGGTGATCTACCAGTCAGCTTATATACATAGAAATGTAAACATGAGAAGATACTCTTCTTTTACATTACCAGAATACTATTAAAGATATAAGTAATCTAATCTCTTCCTCTTAATAGCTTTTAAGGTACAATGTAAATCAAAGATTACAATAGCTTTACAGAGCATACTTTTCTTACCAATTTGGTAGAACTAAAAGAGAGCTTCCTCCCTGCTTTCTTCTACCTATCTTCGTCATACCTGAAACATTTATTAGTAACACTAATTCTAACTCTATGCTCTAAAACTCTTAGATGCTTTTCCATTAATCACATAAGATGTCTATCTGATTATCATTCATCAATATTTATTTAAGGGAAACTATTTAGGGAAATGCAACGCTCCACCCAACT
Source organism: Larix kaempferi (assembly GCA_027924585.1). Taxonomy (NCBI): domain Eukaryota; kingdom Viridiplantae; phylum Streptophyta; class Pinopsida; order Pinales; family Pinaceae; genus Larix; species Larix kaempferi. The sequence continues at coordinate 1,030,446 of BSBM01000264.1, forward strand.
GTAGGCTCTCCGTCGGCTTCTACTTAGTCTGTCCAAAGGCCACCCCTGAGTTGGGCATGGTGATCCACAATTTGGATAGGGAGTTTAAAGTCTCGTCGCCCTTGAACCAACCACATAGATATATAAATAACATTCACAAAAATATTCTTCTACATACGTAATGACAATAAATGTATATCGTCCAACATCAATATATAATTTATAAATTATGAAAATATATATGTAACACAAGGTGAACAGCTCTGGGTAGTTTTTAATGGTTAAACAACTGGAATAATTTATACATATATGCATTCAGGTTTTCCCCAAACTCATGCTTCCCAACTCGTGCTGCATGTATAGAACACCAACAGAGGAATACCGGGGGTCGGCTCCCTTAACCATCCCTTCCCCAAGGCTACACGCAAGCATTAAGATATAATTTAGGAAAGCAATCAAATAAACAGAGTTCAGGCAGCATTCATTAATACGATTTATGAAAGCATTCAAATAAATAGAGTTTAGGCAACATTTATGTTTTCCCAAACTCGTGCTACAGAATATACAACAACAATTCACATTATAAAGCATTCATTAATACGATTTATGAAAGCATTCAAATAAACAGAGTTCAGGTAGCATTCATGTTTTCCCCAAACTCGTGCTACAAAATATAGTTCAACATTTCACATTATAAAACATATACAATAATAAGTGAAATGACATTTCCTTCCTCCCTAGACGATGACAGGAAAAATAAATAAAAAAATAAACACACAAGACAGGGATCAATTCCCTTTGGCATTCCATTCCTCCCAACACGATGGAAAATAAATGAAATTATTTATAGCCAACGCACAGGACATGGATCAAGCAACCCTTCCTAATGTGTCCATGCAGAGATAAAGTAAAACAATGTAAATGCCCGGAATAGGGGTCAATGCGTATATGTAACACCACCATTACATCAAATATGCAGTATAAAAGAATGGACAAGGATCCTGTGATTTCTATGGCAACATAACATATGCATGCATAGAGCATCCACACTATCTCCAGGCAGCATAAACTCATAAAAAGAAACCCAACAAACAGATTTATCTCTGGGATCAAGTTATATGTTATCTCCATCATTCACGCATACATAGCATCCATTCTATCTCTATCTCCAGTCAGCATAAATGCATAAAGAAAATACCAACAGGTATCTTCTCCCATCCTCTACGCAACCAACAATGCATAAACATCAAGCAATCAACAATTTACAATATAAGGAATACAAAACAGGGATCATCGCTGCCCCAATGGTTTTCTATACCATAATTGAAAGTAGTTAGATAGAAACACAAAAATATGCCAATGAGAATTCAACATGCATATACAATAAATCGACTGAAATGGTATAAACGAAAATGTCGATCTTCTAACCTGAGCGTAGCTTACAGTAGCTATAAAACGAAAATGGTTGTACTCTAGATTTCTATTCAGAGGCTGAACCCGTCTTTGGCTCATTCATGCGCAGAGAGTAGATAAAGAAGCACATATAATATAAATGTAAACCCTGTGAGCCTAGGATTTCAACCTACGTGGATTTATCCCAAGGTCTGGGTCCACTTCTATGCTGGCAATGTAACACAACCTAAGACTGTCGTAGCAGCATACCGTACAGGCAGAGGATCAAATATTCGACTCGTCTCTCTTCTTGCAATGGTCGTTCCCCTCTTGGCTTCACCTCCCTTCCCCTTCTTCATGCACCCTCTTCTTTCCTTTCCAAGAATGCGTGTGTCCCCTTCTTTCCAAACACAAACCATTTTTCTTCTTCCACTCCTCAAGGGTTTTCCAACCTTGGACAACCACGTGGAATCCCAACCAAAACCACCCCAACCGAATGGCAAAGCCATTCCCTTGTTAGGTTAACAAAAAGTCACTTTTATTGCTATGTACTCTATGCAACTCACATTACTATGTAATTTGAATACAAGGGCATAATAAACATTTTGTTTACCATAAATATATTTTGCAAATACAAATATATTATAAACATATTAATTAAAAACAAATGTAACACAAACATTATGTTTATACTCATTTCTTATAATTATATCATAAAAAGAACATGTATATAGTAAAAGTATGCACTTCTATATATTTATGTATTCTCATATAAAACACACACACACACACACACACACACAAACATACTAGAGGAAATACATATACATATGTATTTTGATAGAAAACGTTATCATGCTGTAATTTAAAATCCACCTAAAAAAGATACCCCTTTAGGTAGATATGTATATACATAAATACACCAAGGATTACTTTAACTTAACTCAAGTTCACAAGCTAATCAAAGCCAAAGAATACTACGACTTTATCAACTTTAAAACTCTCCCCCTTGTGGTTCACCGTGCCCCTTTTCCACTCTAGGTTGCATTGCGTGTTCTAGTCTAGGTTTTTAGATAGTGTCGTTATGTAAAATGGACAAAATTGAATAATAAAGAATTTTACCAGATATGGGGACGTTACACCTCCCTTCACCAACTTGTTGATAAATAAGTCCGAGAGATAATCTTTCTGAGTTGATTGCCTCCATATTTCAGAACATCCCAACATGAAGTTGAGATCCCCGTTGAGGATAATATTTTTCGTGTTTTAAAGTCTTTTTTGCCAGTAGATCATTCTAAAAAGGCATTCAATCTGTATATAGTCCATACACATTAATAAGCAGGAGTTCCATCCCCAACTCAGAGGAAAAAAAGAACATTCCCAAGACGGAGTTCTTTGAACAACAGTTGATAAGCTACATTCCTTTAGTATGCCATCCTGTTATAATCTCTCCAGAGAGACCTTTAGAATCTTTATAACAAAACTCCCAACCTATAATTCGTTGCTTGAGTTCCTTTACAATTTTTCTTGCTTCACTTGTTATCTCTTGTAAAAAAATCACATTAGGTTTCTCAACATCTAATAACCTACTAATGGCTAATTTTTTAGAGTATTTAACCATCCCTCAGCAATTGAGAGTGCATAGAATCATTAAGGAACATCAGATGGGACAATCACTGCTCTAAGCATCCCAATTTTAGACTTTTGTGAATCTACTATAACCTCACATGTGGATACTTCTTTGTCTTTCTGAAAAAGAGATCTCCGACCATTCCCTCTAGGTTTGATAACATGATTCAACCCTAATACTCCAGACTCAATAAGACTATAATATTCCTTTAAGAATTTATTAGATCTCAGTTTAAGTTTATAATCTACTCCCATCAAGGACTTTGATGCCATTAAAGAACAAACATTCAAGGGAATTAACTTCCAAAAATTATAAGAACAAGAATCATGAAGGCTCATAGGAATAATATTTTGAAGATGCTTACCTAGGTCAACCTGATCTTGATTCAGAGCCTTCTCTAGCTGCATAGTTGCTTGTGGGAAGAATTTATCTTGTTCAATAAACATAGAGTCACAATTAGGATCCATCGCTAAATCAAATATTCCCGTCTACTGGATAGATAAAGACTCCAAGGGCACCAAATCAATATTTAAGTCTACTTCAAGATCTTTCTTAGCAGACGATTCCATGGAAGGAACAATATCTTTTCCAATATTCTCCTTTTGGTTATTAGACTTAAATTATTTCTTCTTTCCTATCTTATCTGATGGAGAATACTTGGGCCTCCAAATACCCGAAGGAATATGAGGATTTAAGTTCTTAATTTTCTTTGACATAGGATCTTCATTCTTTTCAGCCCGTAATTTCCTTTTAAATAATAATGAACAATCCTCCTTTATGTGTCAATATGCATGGCATCTGATCCATTTGAAAGGAATTTCTTGGTAAACTAAGGCTTGCACATACTTGAATGAATCTTTATGATTAATAATATTCTCTGAAAGTCCTTACTTGATATCAAGAACCACTAGAATTTTTGCTACTGCCATATGTATTGTCTTAGATATGACAAATCGGCCTTCACATAAGATCCTAATGAATAACCAATGGCCTTAAAGATACCATCTGACCATAGGTCAGATGGGAGGTTCGACAACTTTATCTAGACATAGCAATATCATTTCTTTATGTCATAGCAATATATTTTTTTGCTAAATCAACACCTTATAGCAAAAAAAAAATCAGATTAAAAAAACACCTTAAAAAAGGTCATTTGAGTCTTTGAGCCATTTAGAAAACACATTAAGATAAATTGGCTTTGACTCTTTCACGTAAAAAAAGTATTTGAGAAACAAATCACCTTAAAAATATCCGTTAGAGTCATTGAGTCATTGAGTCTTTGAGAAAAAGCCCTAATAGAAATTACCTTTGAGCTTTTGACATAAAAAAATAGTCTTTGACAAAAATAAATACCTTAGAAAAAGTCCCTTAGAGTCTTTGAGATTTTGAGAAAACACCTTAAGATAAATTGTCTTTGAGCCTTTAACTTAAAAAAAAATATTTGAGACCACGGGGGTAAAGCAATTGGTAATGAGTGATTGAGATGAGAAGTTGTAAATGGAAGGTCACAAGTTCAAATCCCCATGGGTACTTACTTACAAAAAAAAACAACAATAACAATAATAATATATATGTATATATATATATATATATTAGAAAAAATCACCTTTAAAAAAGTCACTTAGCTTTTTTGAGCCTTTGAGAAAACACTTTAAGAGATGTTTCCTTTGAGTCTTTCAGCTAAAAAATAAGTCATTGAGAAAAAAATCACCTTAGAAAAAGTCCTTTAGAGTCTTTGAGCTTTTGTTAAAACACTTAAGAGAAATTTCCTTTGAGCCTTTGACAACCAAAAAAAAGTCAATAAGAAAAATATCATCTTAAAAAAAGTTCTTAGAGTCTTAGAGTCATAAAGAAAACAGTTTCAGAGAAATTTTCTTTGATCTTTTGACAAAAAAAAATGTTTGAGAAAAAAATCACCTTAAAAAACGTCCCTTAGAGTCTTTGAGAGAACACCTTGAGAGATACTGCCTTTGAGCCTCTGAGAAAAATATATCCTTAAAAAAATCCCTTAGAAAAAAAACTCCTTAAAGAAGTCCTTTAGAAAAAAATCTCCTTAAAGAAGTCCCTTAGAAAAAATCTCCTTGGGAAAAAAATCCCTTAGAAAATATTTTGTGAAGATCTCTATGAAAATGAAAGATGCAAAATTATGAATTTGTTTAGTGTATAAATAGGGTTTGAAAGAGGTTTACTTATTAAAAGTGGACCTGCATTATTCTGGTTGACAAAAAAAAATTGTGATCACTTTTTCGGTAGAAAAATTAAGGGATGTTATTTTTTATGGTGATTTATGTAATGTCTCTTTTTTGGCTTTTATTATAATAGTGAAATTTTTAACTTTTTTCCCAAGTTCGACCTTTGACTAGTTTTTAGGTCTAGGTCTCCAAATTGATCCAAATGCTCCCAAATATTCAGAGAAGGTGTATGAATGGTTTTAGTAATAAATATGATGTTCAAGGATGATTTAGAGTCAACCATAGGCTTCTGCAACTCTCCTTTAAGTTCTGGACAAAGTTGGGAATTTGACTAGTATTGGTCTCTTGGTCTCCAAATGACTCCAAACGATCCCAAATTGTTACAGAAGGCATATGGATGATATTAGGACCTTATTATTAGGTTCAAGGATTCTTTAGGACCTTCAAAATACTTCTGAAAACCTCCTCAAAATTCTGGTCAAGGTAGGAGGTTTTACTAGCAATTTGGGGTTCGATTCCCCATGGGTAAGTGTTGAAGATGGCTCTCCAAAAGCTATTAAACCCTCTTGAATTTTTGAACAGAGGCAGAGGAAATGTAAGGAAAAATGTTAAGGTATAATATGAATAACCATTCAGTTTAATAATTCTGATACAACCCTCTCCAATCAGATGCAAAAAGACTATTTTCGACATTGGGGGAAATGATAGGCAATTTTCTCCAAACACTATAAAAGTGAACAATATGACTCCAAAAGCTTATGCATTGAACATGAAACTTGTATAAAAGGTAAATAAAAGTCCATATATCAATAATCCATCAGTGGTTCACTTATCCATTCGAATTTATCAACACATTATTGGCATACATCAACATAGTGGGGAAATTGGCACCATTTGCTCATTAATAATCATATTTACATAGTTCCACTTGGAATATCGACTTGAAGACATGAAGAACATGAATTACAGAGAATGCACATCATATGATAAAATAATTAAGCATCAGAAGCTCCACCAAAGAGAACAATAGCTCACCAAGTGCGCAATTCCTCAAGGATCATGAATATGCCAAGAAATAGAAGAATGGTTGTAGAAGCAAACTGAAAGAGATGTGACCATGAGTTTCCCTGCAGCTTCAAACTATAACAAAAGACTCCATTAAAGATCCAAATGAAAGGTCTGAATGGTGTTGGTAGGCAGGTTTGGATAAGTCAGTTGTGCAGCATCGCGGATGTTGTGCAAGGTCAAAGATGCCGCATAAAGAGGAAAACCACGCACAAGTTGGAAATGATATTATTTTATGTATTTTGGGTCATTTTGGAACGCATTGTGCGGATTAGGTTCATTCTTTTGTAGATCTTGTTAAGAAGTATTTAGGCGGTTGTCTAAGTGGACCATGAATGTAAAGGCGCAACCCTATAAATAGATGTAGAATTGCAAGTGTTAGAATCATCACGATCAGAGAGAAGAATACGACATGTTTGGTATCAGATATTGATCTTGGTCTTTTTTAATCTGGGTATGCGACAGATGAACTGTGTTGATGTATATGTATTTTGTTGCAAATTTTAATATGACATGACGGATCTTGAGTAGAATCATTGTGTCTTTTTATGTTTTCTTGTCGTGAATGATGCATTGTTTCCCTACTCCAATTAATGTTTCACTGTTAGACCTATTTGCGCATTAATGGTTTTGTTGATAATGAGATCTATTGAATGATGATGTGATTCTATTTGATGCATAAGCCAAATAGTTATATCTGTTAAATAATGTTGCACTAAGTCGATAAGTAGATGCACATGGTCCTCCTTCACTCGGCGGAAACATGGCTCCGTCAGCTCTCCCTCGAACATCTCGGGTGAGACTTCATCTACTCTGCAGGTGTTGCTGGACAGGGTAAAACTTGTCTAGGCCGATGCTTAGGGAGATCGTAGTGGTTTGGGTGTCGACAGAGTGAGGAACGCCTATCGAATGGGCTTGTGTCAACAAATGGTTCCATTGTCGGGACCCTAGCGTGAAGAGGAGGGAGGACATGTTGTGGCATCCGACGAGACCGAAAATTCAAGATTGGTTCAACCAAAAGTTATGACAGTTTGCTGAGAAAGAGAATCAGAACCCTGGACTGAATAAGGATAGGTGGCTGGCAAGGTACATACACGATGGTCCACATGAGTATTTTTTATTTGAATTCCCAATCATCTTGTATGAGTGGTTGGCACAATGGACTTAATGCAAGACAAATTTCCAAGGCGGTGATCCAACATCCTAGACCGCAGAATTGATCCAGGAGTTGCAAGAGGTAGACAACGGAGCATCACAGGCTGTTGAAGTCTGGCTTGACAGTATATTGGAGGGCTATATCACCGGGTTTGCGGTTGATACAATGAAATCTTATAGCGAAGTGGAAAGGGAATTTTTCAACGGACCAAGAGGTAGGTTCCTGTTGTCTTTGCAATTATCCATTAAGATGCTCATCTGTGAAAAGGGCATACTAAATATGAACCTCGAGTAGTAGAGCTCTAGTGTGTGGAGGCTATGGATACCGTGCATACAGGGGGGAAAATGGAATGACACGGGGTATATGGGTGCATGTTACTGCAAGACTGTGAGGGAAGCCGAGGAAGAGAGTGGTATTACAAGGGGAGGAGCAAGGTTTCAACAAGAGTAGAGGCAGAGGATAGGGGAAGGTCGTGCTGCGATAGAAATGCAAGACCACAAAGGAAGACCACATGGGATGAAGCGACCCCACAGTGCCGACAAGGATGACCAGGCTACGCCGGAGGCAGAGGAAATACCAACCCCCAACAGCAGCGTACCCACAACTCCATGCAATACATCACAACCAAGAAGAAACACAAGTTTGACACCTCTGTGTTCGGAGTGTCAAAAGCACCCAAATAGTAGCAGATCAGGGACTGTAGGGAGAAGGTCCAGGATGGCAGGAGACAATGTGAAGTTACCTCTGTTCCATGGAAATGGAACTGAGGATCTAGAGCAATATTGGTTCTTATGTGAAGCTGTGTGGACTGTTAAACAAACTACGGATGACGATGTCAAGAAAGGTCAATTGGCGATGACTCTTTAGGGTTGCGCACTGGATTGGTTCATGAAATTTGTACAAGTTCCTACAGGAAGTCCAGAGAAGAAATTGGTTGAAGTTAGAAAAGGATTAATTGAAGAGTTCAGGAAACCGAATTCTGAAGCGCAATACCTTACGGAACTGAAGGATATCAAACAATATCCAAACGAAACTGTTTGGGATTTTGACCAAAGGTTTAAAACACTAATGGAAAGAGTCATCTTTGAGATGAGTGACATTCAGCATAAGGAATGGTTCATCGCAGTGTTACTATCTCATATCAGACTTCCATTGATACAACAGAAAATTGCGACACGGAGCGAGGCTCTGGAGATTGCAATGAAGTTAGAAGCTTCACCCGTTAGTGAGAATGCAGTTGGCATGGCTTAGATCTAGATGCAGCTGGCAAATCTGACCGCGAAGAAGTTTGGTGTAGTCGATGTCATGTAGAGGGACATACTGGGGATAACTGCCCAGATTACCGAAACTACCTATTATCAGGAGCGTCGAACCCATTGAGTGGCGGAGGTATGTCATGGTTCTGCATTTGTCAAGTTTATGGGCATCGACATGAAGAGTGTGGATACATGCAGAAGATGGTCACGAATCCGATGAATTTATACTGTACATTATGTCGATCTGTTGCGCATGAAGATAAGGATTTCCGTGCATATGACCTACTCCAGGAAAAAACGTATGACTCATACTACGTAAAGGGAGGCAACCATTGCGCAGTACAGCAACCGTAGCCGTAGCCACAAGTGGCCCATCCACCACCTCAACCGCAGATGCAATTTGTACTGCAGCCTGTCATGTCCCAAATTTTGCATTGGGTCACAATGACCTAATCCCATTGGCCATATTCATGAGATTTTGTCAAATTAAATGTTAAGGGTCAAATAATTGCCGAGGAAAATTACTAGTTTCCTAGGGTGTGGGTGGAAGCATTGGGATTTGAAATAAGAAGGATAATAAATGATGTGTGGACATTATAATAGAATAAATATTTAATAGAGGAGCTAAATAAATATATACAATGGAAAATCAAAGTGGCATTTGACCATGAAGACACATGGAGGAAGTGGGACCAACACAAGCTAGATTTTCTATGCCACATGGCATCCTCCTCTTGTCATTTCAAATCCATAAGAATCCCAAGGGTCTTGGGATGAGTTGGAAGGTCAATATACTTGGCATGAATCATTTAAGGATGAATTGGAGTGGAAGAGTAACTCCTACGGAAGAGGAAGAGGCATTTTGGAGCTAGTGAGACACTTGGACTAGATTCCCTAGCTCTATGACAACAATGATGAAGATGCTATGACACCTATGACACAAATCAGACCTGAAGGCTGAAATATGACATATATGACATGTCAGGGCTAAAAATGGCCTCCAAGAGGGCACTCAATGGAGTTAGGGCAGCTAATATGCTTCCACATGTGATTTGGTGGAAGTGGGAGACTATGAATTGTTGTACAAGTGGCATCCTTTGGAATCTCTTCCCAACTTGAGTTGAAATGGATCTCTTGGAAGGAATTCGACCCATAGAGAGATTGGAAACTTTATAAATAAAAAGAAAAAATAATGAAGACATATTTTGATCATTTTTAGAATTTTCAATTGCATTTGTGAAGAGGGAGAGCTAGTAGATGACTAGTTTCTTGCCTTAGCCAATTTCAAGGGTGAAAGATTCCCATCCAAGTTGGTAGTTGGAAAAGACATTCAAAAATTTCATTTGGAGCTTTAATGGAGTCTTAATTTGCAGGTGTAAGCTATAGGGAAGCTCATGGTTTCTTCTAGTGCAACCCACTCCTTCAACCATTTCTAGTTTTCATGGCATATTCTTGATCCTTGAGGGAGGGCGTTTTTGGTGAGCTATTGTACTGTTTGGGGGAGCTTATCATGCCCCATTTATTTTGTAATATGAATTAAATACTCTGTTCTTCATCTTCAGAAATTTTCAGGTCGAAATTCCAAGTATAAATGTATAAATCTTATTTTTAATGAAAGAATGGTGCCATTTCCCCACTACCTTGATGCGTATCAATGATGTACTGATGTATTCGAATGAAAGATCATTCCTCTGATGTATTCATGATTAATGGAATTTAATTTATTATCTTCACAAGTTTCATGTTTAGTACTTAAGCATTTGGAGTCATTTTGATCAGTTTAATACCATTTGAAGAAGATTTAATGCCATTTCCCCCAAGGTTGAGACTAGTTGTTTTGCATCTGATTTAAGGGAGTTATAGCAGACATTAAAGGTTTAATGGTGATTCATATGAGTTCATGTTTATGTCCTTTATATTTCCCCTTCTTCCATTCATAAATTAGAGTTGGATTGAGTGCATTTGGAAAGTCATTTTCATCATCTACCCCTAGGGGATTTGAACCGCAATTTACTAGTAAAATCCCTATCTTGACCAGATTTGAAAGGAGTTGAAGAAGTCATATGAACACTCCATAGAATCCATAAAAATTTATAAATATGTATTAATAGAATCCAAGTACCTTCTGTATCAATTTGGGATAATTTGGAGTCATTTGGAGACCAAGGGACCAATACTAGTCAAAGAGAAATTGCTTGTAAAATACCATACATTGACCATAATATTAAAGGAGTTTGAAGAAGTGTTTTAATGGTATTCAATCATCCTTGAACATCATAATAAATTATTAATATAATTCATACACCTCCTCAAAATATTTGGGAGCATTTGGAGCAAATTGGAAACCTAGACATCAAAACTAGTCAAAGGTCGAGGTAGGGAAAAAAGTGAAAATTTTGCAATTTTAATAAAATTTCTTAAAAGGGACATTACAGTGGTATCAGAGCATGATATTTGCACCTAATGTGATCTGATATTCATTAGGAAAATAATTCAGGGACCACCATTAGATATCGAAACCAAAAAAAAATTTGTTGAAAAGAAAAACAATAGGAAAAGAAGAGCAACTGTTTTTTAGGAAACTATGACTAGGGATAAAAAGGGAACCTCAAAGTAGATTGAGGAGATTAGGAAAATCATTAAACCACTCTTTGAAGACATGTCCAAGCAGATGATGAAAGGATTCGAATTGTTTGCTAGCCAAATTGGGAGCAAAGGAGTAATAGGAGACAACAACAATTCTCATGGTGAGGAAAAGAAGCCAATGGGTGAGCATATTTTCTCAAGCACAGGACCCCATAATAGAGAAAATGAATTTCAGAGAAAACCAAGGCCTACTGCACCAAAATTTATTGATCCCAATGATGTGAAAGAAACTCTAATCAAATGGAAAAATTTGAGTGAAGATTGCATAAACACTTTACCAATTCATCAATACCCCATTGTCTCAAGCAAGCTCAAGATGAAGGAAGGTAATAAGAATCCATTTCAAAATAGAGAACTAAACTATGCAATAAGTATAATGCCACTTCCCACCTTTGATGGCTCATCTCAAAGTTCTGCGCATACTTGGGTACAAAATGCATCAGCTTGCTTGAAGGAGCAAAAGGAAGAGACACATTTTACCTTGGACATGAATCAAAGAGCATCTACTATGGATGCTTAAACTATGAAGGAGTGCCTACAGATTGGTGCTCACACCTCTATGTTGGTGACATAGAGACAACTTTTGGAAGTGTTGCTGCAAGAAAAACTTCCATTAAGCATGAAAATGAAGACATTGTAGCAGTTGAAGAAGAAACAAGATCAACTTCCCCATCACCACTTGAGCTTCATGAAGTTGGTCCAAGTAAGAAGGAAGAAGATGAGGATGTTCATTTGCAAGAGCCTAATTTTCTTGAAGGGTCCTTAAATATGAATGAAAATAAGATCCAAGAGTCCCTTAGCATTCTCCATGACAGTCAAGCATTGGTGTCAAATTCTTGTTGGAGAGCTACTTCATTGGAGGAAACATCCTTCCTTGAAGACATGGAGAAGATTCAAAGAGCAATGTGCCACATCAAAGGTAATTTCATGTCTTTGATTCTTGATAGAAACCCTTTGTTTGAGCTTAATGAATTGTTACATGATGCATACTTGAAGAATAATGAGGATAATCATAAGCTCACAATTCAAAATGAGCAACTTCTTGAAAAGTTGCAAGGTACTTGTTTTTCCTCCCATATTTCAAGTTGTCAAATGGTATATGGTTTGGAGTATTCTCATGACATGGTAGATCATGAGAACTGTGGAAATTTGAATTTGCTTGATGTGTTTGAAGATGAACTTGAAGAGATCCAAACACTTGATGTGGTGGAAGAGGAACTTGAATTGTCTCTTGATGAAGGTTATGCAATTTTTAAAGAAGAGCATGATTCCTCTACATTGGAACCAATCTATGACAAAGGTTTCACACTTTTGAAGAAGCTGCATGATACTACCCATATGGATCCTTCCCATGATGAAACTTCTGCACTTTTTGATCATTTGGGTGAGTTAGTTCATTCTCCTACATCCTACAATTCCATGTTTTGCAGCATTAGTCTCAATGAAGTATGGGTGAAAGGGTTCTTTTTGATGGTGCCACATGAGGAGTATGGAACTCCTAGATTTACCTTTTATGATGACATGGTTGGAGCACATTCTTATCCACATTTGCAGCAGCATCCTTTGTTACTTTATGATGATGCACATTTGCATGGATGCACCTATGATATGCATTTGAGTCACTTGAAGACTCATGGTTTTTCTTGCTCAACACTTGGTTCATTTGATGTTGGAGGAACTTCATACAACACTATGGTGAATAGATTTATGATTGGAGAACATTTTTGTTGGAAGCCACATACTTTGTTATATCTTTATGATTCTCACATTCATGGATGTATGGGTGAGACTTCTTTGAGTCATTTGAAGTCTCCTTGTTTTTCTTGCTCATTATTCGGTTATAATTTTATTGGAGATTCTTCATTCACTTCTTGGATGAAAGAATACATGGATGAATATTTTGATGCATATCACATCCTTTTGGAGCAGCATGATAGAACATGGATCCTCACCTATGTCATTGGAGCAGATTTGATTGGTTACTTGATGCTTGTATGTACTTGGAAAATGGTGGTCTACTTGCTTGGAGGTATAAGCACTTTCATGATTCTTTGATGAAGCATCTTCTTGATGTTCATTTTCATTATGTTGTTATGTACTTTGATGGTATATATTTTGTACTCATGATGTTTGGAAGAATGCATACAAGAAAATGGGATCCAGGAACTATGAATTGGAGAGCACTTCTAATTGTTGGAGTGAAATACAAGCAATGGGACCCTGGGAAATTCTTAGTCTCATTGGTTTCAATTTTTCGAGGAAACAAGTAGTATGGGGGATGGATTTCCAACTTAATAAAGTGATTTTAATCAGATTAGTGTAGCAGCAACCATGGTGGTTCCTCTCTAAAATATTCATGGAAGCTCGAAGAATCAAAGTTGGGCAACTCAGTGGCAACTTCAAAGAATTATACAGAAAGCAGGTTCTTCAACACCCATGTTTGAAATTGCTTGAGGAAAAGCAATATTGGGAAGGGGGGATTTGTCATGTCTCAAATTTTTCATTGGGTCAAAATTACCTAAGCCCATTGGCCATATTCATGAGATTTTGTCAAATTAAATGTTAAGGGTCAAATAATTTCCCGAGGAAAATTACTAGTTTCCTAGGTTGTGGGTGGAAGCATTGGGATTTGAAATAAGAAGGATAATAAATGATGTGTGGAATAGAATAGCATAAATATTTAATAAAGGAGCTAAATAAATATATACAATGGAAAATGAAAGTGGCATTTGACCATGAAGACACATGGAGGAAGTGGGATCCACACAAGCTAGATTTGCTATGCCACATGACATCCTCCTCTTGTAATTTCGAATCCATAAGAAGCCAAAGGTTCTTGGGATGAGTTGGAAGGTCAATATACTTGGAATTAATCAATTAAGGTTAAATTGGAGTGAAAGATTAACTCCCATGGAAGAGGAAGAGGCATTTTGGAGCTAGTGAGACACTTGGACTAGATTCACTAGCTCTATGACAACAATGATGAAGATGCTATGACACCTATGAAACAAATCAGACTTGAAGGCTGAAATTTGACATATATGACATGTCAGGGCTAAAACTAGCCTCCAAGAGGGCACTCAAGAGAGTTAGTGCAGCTAATATTCTTCCAAATGTGATTTGGTGGAAGTGGGAGACTAGGAATTGTTGTACAAGTGGCATCCTTTGGAATCTCTTCCCAACTTGAGTTGGAATGCATCTATTGGAAGGAATTAGACCCATAGAGATCTTGGAAACTTTATAAGTGTCAAGAAAAAAGAATGAATGCGGATTGTGATCATTTTTAGAATTGCAATTGCATTTGTGAAGAGGGAGAGCTAGTGGATGACTAGTTTCTTGCCTGAGCCACTTTCGAGCGTGAAAGATTCCCATCCAAGTTGGTAATTGGAAAGGCCATTCATACCTTTCATTTGGAGATTTAATGGAGTCTTAATTTTCATTTTTAATCTACAAGGAATCTCATGGTTTCTTCTAGTGCAGCTCACTCCTTCAACCATTTCTAGTTTTCATGGCATATTCTTGATCCTTGAGGGAGGGCATTTTTGGTGAGCTATTGTACTCTTTGGGGGCGCTTCTCATGCCCCATTTATTTTGTTATATGAATTAAATACTTTGTTATTAATCTTAAAAAAATTTCAGGTCTAAATTCCAAGTATAAATGTATAAATCTGATTTTTAATGAAAGAATGGTGCCATTTCCCCACTACCTTGATGTTTAGCAATGATGTACTGATGTATTCGAATAAAATATCATTACTATGATGTATTTATGATTAATGGACTTTCATTTATGAGATTCACAAGTTTCATGTTTATTACTTAAGCATTTGGAGTCATTTTGATCAGTTTAATACCATTTGAAGAAGATTTAATGCCATTTCCCCCAAGGTCGAGACTAGTTGTTTTGCATCTGATTTAAGGGAGTTATAGCAGACATTAAAGGTTGAACGGTGATGCATATGAGTTCATGTTTATTTCCTTTATATTTCCTTTTCTTCAATTCATAAATTAGAGTTGGATTGAGTTCATTTGGAAAGTCATTTTCACCATCTACCCCTAGGGGATTTGAACCACATTTTACTAGTAAAATCCCTATCTTGACCAGATTTGAAAGAGGAGTTGCAGAAGTCATATGAACACTCCAGAGAATCCATAAAAATTATAAATATGTCTTAATATCATCCAAGTACCTTCTGTAGCAATTTGGGAGAATTTGGAGTCATTTGGAGACCAAGGGACCAATACTAGTCAAAGAGAAATTGCTAGTAAAATACCATACATTGACTAGAATCTTAAAGGAGTTTGCAGAAGTGTTTTAATGGCCTTAAATAATCCCTGAACATCATAATCAAGTATTAATATCATTCATACACCTACTTAGAATATTTGAGAGCATTTGGATCAAATTGGAGACCTAGACATCAAAACTAGTCAAAGGTCGAATTAGGGAAAAAAGTGAAAATTTTGCAATTTTAATAAAATTTCTTAAAAGGGACATTACACAGCCGCAACCGAAACAAAAGTTTGTGCCACAACCATAGTATAATCATATGCAGATGGCTCCGTAGAAGCCACAGTATGTCCAGCCAACACAGTATGTTCAGCCAGCGCGATATGTTCAGCAACAACCGAATCCCCTGCAGCAACAATTTAATCAACCACAATATCAGCAACAATGAGGATTTCACAGAGTATTCCGAGGAGGATGAGGTGGAGGATTTGGTCGAGGAGGAGGATGGGGTCATGGACTTGTGCAATGTTATAATTGAGGAGTATTGGGACACTATCAGAGAGATTTCCCGCACTTGCAAGCACAGTGTACATATTGTATTGTTATTGATCACACTGTTGAGAACTGTCCGTAGCTGATCGCGAGATGGCAGGAAGGAAATGTTCCACAATTGCAGAACTAGAACCAGAACATGTTGTAGAACTAGTTTTAGAATCAGAATCAATTGCAGAATCCGAACCAGTTGCAGAACCAGAACCCATTGCAGAATCAAAATCCATTACAGAACCAGAATCAGCGTCAGAATCAAAATGTGAATCAACCTACGAATCCACCACCAAACCAGAATCAGGGACCAATTGTCTCGACAATTTTAGCAGAGCCAAGAATGCAAGATGTCGACGTTGAGGTTATCATTCGCGGAGGCGCGATGATAGAAGAAGATGGTCCATGTCCACTAATTCGGTTGGCTGGAAAGAAGAAGGTGTAGTTTGATATTGATGCTGAGCGAGACACATTCTTTGAAGCACGTGATGTGATAGGAAGAAATATTGGTAAGTCAACTACTTATGACATGCCCGCTTCTTTTGACTAAACTCTGGTAGTATGGTACTTTGCAGAACTTCTTTGAAAGTTTCTTATCGCTGGCAAGAGATCCCAATGCTCTTGCCGATATTAAGAGTCTATTGAATCGACCGACAAAGGGACAGAAAGAGTCTGCAATGAACTCTTTACAGAGGAAGAAGATAGGAAAAGAGATGCGCATGAATATCCAGATTGGGGACTACGAGGTAGATTCAGTCATTCTGTATCTAGGCTTATATGTCAATATTATAGCAAGGCAGACATGGAAAAAGATGGGGAGCCCAATGTTGAGCTGGTCTCCCATGCAGTTGCGACTGGCTAATCAGGCTAAAGTAACACCAATTGGGAGAGTTCCACGCCTTGTTGTGGAAATTGAGGGGATGAAAACCTATGCTGATTTTGATTTTATTGAAGTTGTCGATGGTGGAGGCTCCTATCCCACGTTGCTGGGGATTAGATGAGCCAACGACAGTATGGCAGTAATTAATTTCAAGAAGCAGGTGATGACCTTTGAAAATCAATACCTTAGAGTCATAGCCCCATTAGATCCGACTGAAGGATGAAGGTATGTTGAACCAGTAAAGGATGAAGTTGTAAGAAGATGAGATCACGCATATAACATTTCTGAAGATTACATCCATCCGAATGATGATGGTGAACTCGGTTGGCGCAGCTCTAGCTACGCGTCTTCCGGCTCCGATGATGCTTTGGAGAACTGGCAAAATCGCATGCATGAGGTGTCGCTCAGAAAGTGTGGTTTGATCACACAGTCACTGTGTCGTGTCGCGACTGAGACTGTTGAATTACCAGTATACAAAGGACTACCCGAGTTGGCTGAATTTCTAGTGGCATTTGAAGATAAGGTGTCAAACCCACAGTGGTTGCTGGCATTGGAGGATGCACTGAAATCTGCTCCAGCACATTGGTGGGAGACCCATAAGAAGTCGATTACTGGATGGTCGCAGTGTCGAAGATTGATGACGGTTCGCTTTGGAGACGCAGAAATATACCACACTAGAAGGTATGATGGGCAGGATGACCCTGGCGGTCATCTAATTGAATGTCATACTTTGTGGACCTCGCAACCAAATGATGAATGGGTCCATTCCTTTGTCCACAGTTTGGATGAAATGCCACGATCTTGGTATGCCTCAGCTGAGTTGTGCAAAGAGATTACCACTTGGGAAGATTTGATGGTTTGCTTCACTCACACCTTCAGTTTCGTGGATGCCAATCCAGATGTTCATAATTCCCTGCAGATCATCCACAATGTTGTTTTGAAGGAGGTTCTAGTTGCATACCCCGTGGATCCGCATGCGCATTGTCAGATGCAACCGATGATGGAATGTTATAATATTACTAGAGGGCCGAAGGATGGAAATGACCCGTGGAATATCAATATTCTGGAAACAGAAGGGATTCTGGATGTCGCATCACCTGACGTAATGACAGATCCAATACATCAACCTTTGAATCGTAGGAAGGTCAACATTGGGACAGAGGAGAATCCAAAGTTTGTGAATGTTGGGGAATACTGGGATGAATAAATGATGGCAAAGATTACAGAACTATTGCATGAGTTCCAAGATTTGTTCCCTACGAAGTTTTCCGAAATGAAGGGAATATTGGGGGATCTAGGATAAATGAAGATTCCGTTGAAGCCAGATGTGAAACCAATCAGGAAGCGACCGTATCGACTGAATCCGTGACATAAGGAAAGGGTCAAAACTGAGCTTGACAGAATGCTGGATGTTGGAATAATTGAGTCGATCGAAGAATCAGAATGGATTAGTCCCATCGTGGTTCAATATAAGAAGACAGGTGTGGTTCGAATTTGTGTCGACCTGAGGAAGTTGAATGATGCGTGTATGCATGATCCATTTTCAATTCCATTCACTGATGAGGTACTAGAAGGAGTGGGCGGTCAAGAAATGTATTCCTTCACGGATGGCTTTTCTGGCTATCACCATATCAGGATCGCAAAAGAGGATCACCAGAAGACAACGTTTGTGACTAAATGGGGTTGTTTCCAGTATACTGTGATGCCATTTGGGCTAAAGAACGCACCTACAATATTCTCCTGGGTTGTTGTCGCTGCATTCAAAGATTTTATTCAGAAGTTTTTGCAGGTCTATATGGATGACTAGATAGTTTATGGATTGATCTGGGACCATCTGGAAAAATTGTGACTGATGCTGGAGCGATGTAGACAGCATCAGATTGCGCTAAACTTGAAGAAGTGTATTTTCTGTGCACCTTTTGGGATGTTGTTGGGTCACATTGTTTGCAATCAAGGATTGTTGATTGACCCAGCAAAGATTGCGCTGATTTTAAGCTTGCCACCGCCTACAACTATAAAGCAGTTAAGAGCGATGCTCGGGAACATGGGGTACTACTGAAAGTTTATCCATGGTTATGTTGTGATCACGACTCCTATGGAGAGGTTGTTGAAGAAGGATGCAGTATTATTATGGAGTCCAGAATGTCAAGTAAGTTTTGAGATGTTGAAGGCTAAGATGGCTTCTACACCAATATTGGTATTTCATGATTGGAGCAAGGAATTCCATGTCCATGTGGATGCATCATCGATTGCGCTGGGCGTGGTGCTCGCACAAATAGGAGAAGGAGATCTTGACCACCTGATTGCTTTCACGATTCGGAAGCTATCATCTGCAGAGAAAAATTATATGACTACAAAGAGGGAAGGTATGGCGATGGTATATGTGCTACAGAATTTTAGGCACTACCTATTGGGGGGTCATTTCAAAATGTTCACAAACCATTCTACTTTGAAATACCTGGTTAATAAGCTTGTGTTGGGGGGGAAGATATGCCACTGGCTACTTCTCTTTCAGGAGTTTGATTTTGAGGTAATTGTGAAGCCAGGTCGCTTGAATGTGGGGCCAGATCATTTATCACGAATTGAGACAGGTGAGGAACCAACAAACATTGAAGATGGGTTGCCATATGCACAACTATTTAGAGTTGAGATGGCTGATGACTACTATGAAGAAATAATTCAGTTTTTGGAAATGGGAACCACACCAGAGGAGTTTACCACAAGTCAAAAGAAGCAGTTTGTGGTTAAGGCCACGGATTTCCCCTTGATCGCCAGAAAACTTTATAAACTAGGACCGGATGAGCTCTTGAGGCGATGTGTCCTACCTCATGAACAAGGGTAGATATTGGAAGAGGCACATGCGGGAGTGGATGGTGGACACGATGGCAGTCATGCTACTGCTAGGAAGGTGCTTCGCATAGGGATTTGGTGGCCCACTCTTCATAATGATGCAACGGATTATGCGTGAACTTGTGACGTCTATCAACGAACTGGAAAACCCTCAAGGAGAGATGAGATGTCGCTTGTACCTCAAGTGACATTGAATCCATTTGATAAATGGGATGTGGATTTCATGGGACCAATCAACCCACTTGGAAATAGAACTGGTGCACGGTACATAATTACAGCAATAGATTATTTAACCAGATGGGCGGAGGCCGCACCTGTTATCGATTGCACCACTATGACAACAATGTGATTCTTGTTTGACAATATTGTTACTCGGTTTGGATGCCCAAAGATATTGATGAGTGACCAGGGGAGTCACTTCATTTATCGCACAGTCAGTGCATTGACAGAAGAGCTTCAGATACAACATAAGAAGAGTACCCCGTGTCATCCGCAAGCAAATGGAACAGTGGAGGCATTCAACAAAGTGTTGGAGCATGCACTTACAAAGATGTGTAACGTGAGCCGTGATGACTGGGATTTGAAGATTCCAACAGCCTTGTAGGCATATCGCACCACTTGTAAAAGATTGACGGGACAGACAGCGTTCAAATTGGTGTATGGGAAAGAGGCAGTCATGCCTATGGAGTACATTGTTCTGAGTTTGTGCATAGCGGCCGCGACAAGCATGGCCGACGAAACAACATTAGAAGAATGACTAGCGCAATTTGTATAGCTTGAGGAAGACAGTTTTGTCGTATGTTTTCACTAGCGTGTAGAAAAGGATTGCCAAAAATCTTGGCACAATCGACAAATTAAAAACAAACAATTTCAGCAAGGTGACTTGGTGATGTTGTATGACAGCAAGTTCATGAAGCATCCAGGTAAGTTACAGATGCATTGGATAGGCCCATATCTCATTAGTTTCATTACTTCAGGAGGTGTAGTATAGCTGTAGCAGCTAGATGGAGAAATGCTGCCCAAGATAGTGAATGGTAGCAGGATGAATCCCTAAAGGACGGGCATGGAGCCACGCGATGCTTAAGGTATTGCACAAAGAAAATAAAAAGAAAAAAAAGAGATAGGATACTAGGTAGAAGGATGGTGCACCAACAAGGACAGGATGCGCAAGTAGGAGAGGTGGTATCGCAGTTAGGAAGCCATGCTGCAACGGCCGCAGGGCAGCAACATAGTCCAATTAGCAATAAATGTAGATAGTTAAAAGCATTTAACCAACGGTGCTCGGTGAAGTGACATGTATTTATGGTGGATCCGACGGTTAGATTAAAAGGATCGTCGGCAGATTCAGGAAGTTAATGCATGATTTGGTCATGATGATTGGTCTGATTTGGTAATAATGGTTGAGGGATTTCTTTGGCACTATAAGAATGGGCCGAATCCAGTCGGAAGTCACCATTATGCAAAGTGTGAATTGAGCTAAGTAGTAGTGCATTGAATTGGGCCAGGCTGAGAAGAGTTGCGGAGCATAGTTTCCTTGCATTGAGTGAGTTTCCAAGTGAGGTGAGGTTGAGTACCCGTCGAGCGTTGCGGGGCACTGGTGAGGCATGCAGAGTGAACCAGACACGGTTACGATTTCGAGTGAAAGGGAATCACCAGTCATCCCTGTTACCATTGAGGAGGAAGTTTCCAATATACCGGTCGGGTCATCATAATTCATGAGGAAGAAGACGAGGGGCAAGCGGCCTAGCTCCCCGGCGCTACAAAAGAGGCAGACCAGATAATCTGCCCAATTACAAGAGGAGGTACTTGCCCAGACGAGTCCATCGAGCCCAGGAGTTGTGGAATCAACAACTCACGCAGGGGTATCCACTGCATATATCCATGGGTATGTACCTCCCTGTCGACTTGGTGCGCAACCCCAGAAGCTTACCAAGAACCAAAGATACCAAGTGAGGATGTTGAAGATACCACAAGGCATGGTATGCACCACAGACATTGTTCCTGCGCTGATGCATATGAAGTATAATGACCATGATCTACTTGCGTTGAGGGATGTTACGATGGATCCATATGTTCCGACGGTAGCAGTTAGAGGCGGCTCGACACCACACATTCCGCACAATTGGGCACGTGGATTGGATTAGGAAGGACTGTTGGGATTGATCAACATGCTGCATTTTGGGCGGTTAACTGAGGTAAATGCCTGCGTAAAGAAACTTTTGGCATGTTTCCATGGCATGATTTTATGGCTGGACAGACCAGTCGCAGTCACAATAGACCTTATTTCAGATATCATGGGGTTTCCTAAGGATGGTTCAGACCCCTCGCAGTATTTCTAAGGGAAAGATAATGATAAGAAGCTCACAGAAAAGTTGAGGACGTGCTATGATTTACAGCGTGATGGACGGGCATACCGCATTGACAACATCAATGATTAGACGGTGCACATCGGGGCAAGGATTTTGGCTACTAAACTAGTCAAGAATAACCAACCCAACCAAGGTAACTCAAGGTCATTGCAAGTGTTGAATTGTGTGCGCAAGGGGTCCAAATGAACTGGTCGCTCTTTTTACTGAACCAGTTGACAGAGGATGTGGTGGCAGTCTAGGCAGGAAAGTGGTCATTCACATACAGTTGGTTGTTCATCTTAATCACGCTCGTAGCTTGGATGGATCCATATGACTATCAAGGTATGGAAGTGGATGCAGTAAAGGTTTGTAAAGGAGCACACTACCAGAACCTTTGGTGGGTGCAAGAAGATAAGTGGATTAAGGACTACGCAGCGCAGTTCTGGGCCTATTGAGAGGCACTGCAGGAGGTAGCTACGCGAGTTCCACGATTGTCTCAAGCATCCGTAACAAAATATAAACGGATTCCTCGGTTTGCGATTGGGCCACACGCCATTCATGTGCAAGCATGACGTGACCCGGAGAAGCGGTGGTTTCCGACACCATACAAGTTGTATGACGCAGAGCTGGAAATGATTGTTGAGGATTGGCCCACCGAATGGAGAGAACCGGTTAGTATGACAGAAGAATCGACGAGCCCACCAGTGGATGCACCATATGATTAAATACCCGTGATGGACCAGCAGAGTAACCATGAATCGGACCAAGAGTCGTCGCGGACACCCACTAATGAGGAAGTAGAGCACACATTTGAGAAGGCTAGAACGAGGGGGCGACACAAGCAGGGTATGACAAGTGGCGCAGCCCCAGGGATGGAGGTGCAGCTGAACCGGCTTATTGAGGCCATCGCACATGCCACGGATGCGGCAGCTAAAGCAATGAAGAAGCAGGTGGCAGAAGGTTTCAGCAAGGTAAAAAATTGACTTAATTCTTTATTTGATGTTGTTTTGAAGAAAGCCCTGGAGGTAGCGACTGTGCAGGACTTTGGCTCAATCAGCACAGGGACACGATTTCAGAACGTACAAATCCCACCGACTATGATTGCGACCGACAATGAGGATCTCCATGCCTCTTTGCAGTAGTCACACGTTTTTTCCATCAACATGTTGTCCACGCCGATGTTGGTGCATATGTAGAGGGTCGCCACCCAGAAATTGGCAAACAGGGATCAGAATATCAGAGTTCAGTTCTTGCGATCGCAGAAGAAAGAGGAAGAAGCGTAGAAAGAGGTGGAAGAATAGAAGAAGGAGCAAGAGCAGCTGATTGTAGAGAACGCTAGAGCAATTGTGGAGATGAAGAAGGAACGGGACCGCTTGATGGTGGAGAGAGAAAACCTCTGGAACAAAAGAGTGCGGTTGGAAGAGGAAATTTCTGATGCTTGTCAGTATGTATTGGAGCCCACCGTGGAGTTGGATGTGGTCGAAAGAACATAGTGACTGGGGGTGGTTATTTCCCAGTTGCAATGCGACAATGATGACTTAATGGCTTTGGTGAAACTAGGCACACCACCGGAGCAAGTAGCAGAAAGGAAAAGCACCATGGAGGAGCTAGAGACCCAGCTAGGAGAGTTGGAGCAAGAAGCGACAAAAGTAACTGAAGCGAATACACAATTTTGGGGCAGTGTAGTCCAGGATGAGCAATTGGAGCAACTAACCAAGCTATTGTGGGAGGATGAAGGACAACTAGAAACAATGAAGACTTCGATGAGAGTGCTCCCATTGGTTTTTCATATCACCAAGTTTGTGGAGCTAAAAGAGTTACAACAGCAGGTTGTGAGGGAACAAGAGCGTCAGCAAAAGCGCAGTACGCAGTTAGATGAGTTCCAAGATATTGGCGTGCAACTTTCTACCAAGGAATTTTCTGTGCTGCAGGTCGTGCAAGAAGGTAAGAAGGAAGTTGTTGATAAGTTGGTTGAACACCCATTAGCATAGGACTTGATAGAGAGTTAGGAGATCGCTGCGATGGCTAAGGAGCAAGTCAGGGATATCAGTCAGCAGTATGAAGATTTCAAGCTAAATATCAACGAATACACCATGTTCAGCTGACATGGCTCGAGGGCGAGCCACAAGGTTGTGTTCGGGGCCTGTTGGCAGGTGGGTTTGGATAAGACATTTGCGTAGCATTGCGGATGCTGTGCAAGGTCAAAGATACCGCACAAGGAGGAAAACCACGCATTGTGCGGATTAGGGTCATTCTTTTGTAGATCTTGTTAAGAAGTAGTTAGGTAGTTGTATAAGTGGACCATGAATGTAAAGGTGCAACCCTATAAATAGATGTAGAATTGCAAGTGTTAGAACCATCATGATCAGAGAGAAGAATATGGCATGTTTGGTATCAAATATTGATCTTGGTATTTTTGAAATTGGGTATGCGATAGATGAACTGTGTTGCTGTATCTATATTTTGTTGTGAAGGTGAATATGACATGACGGATATTGAGCAGAATCATTGTGTGTTTTCCTGATTTCTTGTTATGAATGTGATATGTACCTGCGATATGAATCTGTGAATGATGCGATGTTTCCCTACTCCAATTAATGTTTCATTGTTAGATCTATTTGTGCATTAATGGTTTTGTTGATAATGAGATCTATTGAATGATGATGTGATTCTGTTTGATGCATAATCCAAATAGTTAGATCTATTAAATAATGTTGCGCTAAGTCGATAAGTAGATGCGCATGGTCCTTCTTCATTCAACAGAAACGTGGTTCCATTAGCTCTCCCTCGAACATCTCGAGTGAGACTTCATCTGCTCTGCAGGTGTTGCTGGACAGGGTGAAACCTGTCTGGGCTGATGCTCAGGGAGATCGTGGTGGTTTGTGTGTCGAAAGAGTGAGGAACCCCTGTTGACTGGGTTTGTGTCAACAAATGGCCTTTCCAATTACCAACTAGGATGGGAATCGTTCACCCTCGAAATTGGTGCTAAGGCAAGTAGAGTAGCACTCCTCTAGCTCTCCTCTCCCAAACGCAAAAGGCAAATTCTAAAATGATCAAAAGATACTATTCTTCTTTTTTCATGACTTTTATAAAATTATAAGTTCCTCCATGGGTCGAATTCCTTCCAAGATATTCATGCCAACTCAAGTTGGGAAGAGATTCCCAAGTATGCCACTTGTCCTTCCAATTCTAGCCCTCTCCTTCTCCAAATTTGAATGGGTGTCTCTTTGGCTTCCCTAACTCACTTGAGTGCCCTCTTGGAGGATATTTTTAGCCCTGACATGTCATATATGTCATATGTCATCCTTCATGTCTGATTTGTGTCATAGGTGTCATATCATCTTCATCATTATTGTCATAGAGCTAGGGAATCTAGCCCAAGTGTCCCACTAGCTCCAAATTGCCTCTTCCTCTTCCATGGGAGTTACTCTTCCTCTAAATTTTGACCTCATTGATTCATGACAAGTATTATTCCCTTACAACTCATCCCAATAACATTGTAGTTCTCATGGATTCGAAATCACAAGAGGAGGATGCCATGTGCTATAGAAAATCTAGCTTGTGTGGGTCCCACTTCCTCCATGTGTCTGCATGGTCAAATGCCACTTTGATTTTCCCTTGTATATATTTATTTAGCTCATTTATTAAATATTTATGCTATTCTAATGTCCACACATCATTTATTATCCTTCTTATTTCAAATCCCAATGTTGGTAGAATTTTTCCCTACGGATAAGTCAAAATTCTCTTAACTTAAAGCAGATTTCTAACTGACTCTAAGGTAAGAACAAAACAAAACAAATGCTACCTTGAAATTCCTGAACTAACTTTCACAACAAGATTACATGCATTCAAAAGAGATGAAAGACATAACTCACCTTTCAATTTGACGTTTTTCCTGCTTCTAGCTCTTGATCCAAAAGCTCCAATGTAGAACTTGTTGAAATCAAACAAGGAACAAGCATACAAGCTTCCAAATACCTTGAAGTAAAGATTAGATTCAAATCTAGACTAGATACATTCCATGTCAAGAACTTATGCAATACACATGAAATGGGAAAAACAAGACAAGTTATCTTTATTACAAACTTGAAGAATGCTTACAAAGGTTGCTTGATGTCCAAGCCAATCCTCCAGCTCCAAGTGCTTCCTCCTCTAGCTATCTCCACAAGGCTGCAAGATCATAAGTTTGATACCTCTAAGAGTCCTCCCTTTTGCTCATGGAATGCCTCTCTTTTATAGTGTGTGGTAGGGTTAACCAACAAGAGAGATGGGTAGATCTAGGGAGAGTTAAGTGGATCAGGAGTACTAATCACAGAAAGTGAGTTAGGATCGAATCAGGGACCCTACTCCTCAAAAATATCTCGAAAATCCAAATCCCACAAGCCATGGAAAAAAGGCTAAAAAAGGTGTACCGCACCCTTAGATCAGAGCATAACGCAGTAGTACCACACGGCAGGGACAGAGCATAGCGTGGTAGTACGGACTACCGTGCACTCATAAAAGAGCAAGGCGCGGTAGTTAGGGTAAATAAAGTCTCAATTGGGTTAATTCTTGACAGGGTGGATTTGCCTTCAAGGATTACTCATCATTTGTCTCTTCTGGGTGGTTTAAAGCAGTAGGGGAAGTGTCGTCAACTCTTTTTGTGGTAGAGATGCAACACCGTGGAATATGGAGGTATAACAGATGCCCCCTAAAGTGTGAGGTCAGAAGGGACTGATGGCCGAAAGACTTTACAAATATTGTGCAGAGATAGCATCGAGGAGAACAACAAGGAGCTGAAACAGAAACAAGATGTTAGATATACCACCGAGGCGGGCATCCCCATGCTCGGAAACAAATGACTCAAAGCATGGCTGCCGACCAATACATTGCAGATCCATGAGTATTGAGATGATATAGACTGTGGACAGATCATGGCTACTATGAACAAGCGTAGATCCATGAGACAGTAATAACATAGCCACGACCAATACAAAAAGTGGATCTGTGTGACAATACAAAGGACATCTCCATCGCAACCTGGACGTAATCAATATACAAAGGTGCACCCAGGGTCTTCTACCCAATCGCAAATGACACGAATCTAGCCATGTGATTACAAAGTGTTGAAGTCGAACATGGTAGAAACCATTTGATTACCGGTCAATGATGTGAACCGTTAACAAATTCTAGGGAAATCACCAACGATGACGATGATTCCCAAGGTATCTGAAGTACATCTCAATGAAATGCGAATAGATGAGTTGATGTCGAGCATTCGAGAGATTGTTCGATCAGAGGTTAGTGACGTGAACCTACTGTCGAACACGAGGAAACCTACCATTGAGGCATGCAGGTACCAAGGTACTAATGGTTGATCTCTAAGTCCAATTCCTGGATAGTGATTTGGCGTCGACGGGAATAGACCTATCGAAGGTGGACCATAATGATTCCCACATCATTGACATGAAATCGGAACGAACGATAAGATGATGAAACAATGGAGTATGTACTGACACAGCGGAGGCCTGACACAATGAACGACTCTGAACAATGCAACCCTTTGAACATATAACGACATGTAACAGGACTTGGCAGCATGGATTATTGATAGCAGAGGATAGACACCGAATGAGTAGGCTCGTGGCTAGAGATACGACTCAGGATGATGACAATAACTCAGTGAAAAATAGATGCCCATTATAGACAAGGGACAGACACATGCCATGTTCAAAGGTAACGACTCACAATCTACCAAAATAAACTTGACTTGTTCCCCATATTCCCCCGACATGATAGACGAGTACCTCTTTGTTGTTTTTCGAGCTTGAAGAGGATAACAGATGCTTGGTGTAGCTCATCTCATAGATGAGTCCAATCTCACATGTTTTACGAACCTAAGAAAGGAGGGGTTCGTCCCAAAGTGGGCCCTTCGATGTTAAATTTTAACGAGTCCAAGGAAGGAAAACTTGGTAGTTTTTCACATTTAGAGAGCCTGAAAAACTTAAAGGAGGCTCCATAATGTACTTTTTCGTAAATTTAGTCCCTCGATCCCGAAAAAGTGTAAAACAATTCCCGAGAGAACTCTCCCAGCCGAAATTTGACTGAGGTATACCTTTCTCGTAAATAGTCTAGACGGGCCGAAAAAGGGGTAACCTATCACCGAATAGACGACCTTTCAAATACTTTTACAAGTGTGAAAGAGTCAAGATCACTTGGCAATCTTTTCAATTTTAGGGAGTCTGAAAAGAGCTTAACTATGGACTCCAATGGTCTTTTTCGTAATTTTTAATTATTCTGGTCCGAAAAGAGAATAAAATACAACCAGGATAATACTTTCCTCATCGTTTTAACGAGCATGAGTAAAGCTGACCGAACTCGACACCATTTACTTGAGTTTGACAAGCACGACACGGGTGTAAAAGCGCTTGGAATCTTTTTCAAGTTTTAATCTAGAGCACGAAAAAGATAAAGTAGGCTCAAAATGAAGGTCAATAAATGAACGCCAGTGTGAATGTATTGTCTTTAAAGGAGATCCTGTCAATAAGTGCTCACAAAACCAGATATTAGTAATGTGAAATGGGTTTTATTTTAACTAGGTAAAATAATAAGTAAAAAATAAGTGAAAAAGCTATATAAAGAATAGGTAAAAGGAGAAAGTTACCATTTCACTTGTGTATTTACCAAAAGAGGAGATTTTACCCATTTGAGGAGCAAAACTTCAAGAGTTCATATCTGGAGATTCAGGGCACCATTTCAACAACCGTTTGCGCCAGGTAAGAGCTTTCAAGCTTCTCTTTCATTTTATGCATGAACAACTCGTTTTCAGTAGGAAAAAGTAATTTTTTGGGCAAGCCCTATTAGGCAAAAATCGCTGTGAGTTTAAACAGAGGTGCGGTACTGTACAGTACCACGCAGGCATATTTTACCCAGGCGCGATAGAGGCGAAACTTAGGATGAAAAAAATCACTTTTTCCAAAAAATTTAGTTGATATTAAGTTGTTAAATAGTTACTCAATGTTTCCCATGACCTTTTGCAGGTGTTTGAAACTTATTTGGAGCAAAATGGTCCTTTGGAAAGAAAGAGAACACGAAGCGAATGATTTGGAGGCTGAAAATGACCTACTGACTGTGACTGCAGTGAGGGAATGCAGTTTGTTGAAATTCTTCAAGACCAAAGGCATTCGTCAGCAAGCCAAACTTCTCACCCATCTTATTCAATTGTGGGACCCTGACATTCAAGCTTTCCGAGTGGGAGAACACACCGTCAAGATTGAACTCAAGGATATTTATTTCCTCATGGGCCTCTCGAAAAGAGGGGCCCGGGTGAACTTTACTGGATACACAGCCTCGGAGGCGAGCACAGATGCTTTGATTGCTCGGTATTGCCGTCAGGGTTTGAGTAAGAAAAGCGGCAAGGTGGTCATCAAATATGTTATAGAACTCCCTGTAAAAACCGTATTGTTCACCATCACACGTGCAGCAGGGAGCACGGGTCCCCATCAGGCGTCCCGTACACAAATGAATCTCGCAGTGGATTGTATGGCGGGAACAGTATTCAACTGGTGTGAGGCAGTGTTGGCCAACCTCAGAGAACAAGTGCACAAGTGTAGGGTTGGAGATAATTCCCAATTTGGTTATGGGAGCATCCTAGTCACCTTCTTTTTGGTGAGGGTGCCATTATTGCACCCATAGATAGCTATGCCCCCCCCGTCCACCTACCGAGCCATGGATGGCTCGATGGAGTGATTATGCAGGACGTCTTGGGGGACCTCAGCACTTGGATTTTGGTGAGAATTTCTTCTCTTGGCTCGAGGAACAGATAGTGATGATTGATGACTACCCCTATGCAGGGGTGGACTTCCGCAAGGACATCGACTTGGCACTGCCAGAAGATGAGGATTGGGACAACTCAGGTATGACCTTCATGGATATATTTTTCTTTTTTGAATATATAATTTTTATTGCTTTTTAGAATGTGTAAAAGACTTCTAATGTATGTTTGTATGCATGTCACAGATCGTGGACCACAGAGACCGGCTGGGTACTCGCCCTTACGTCGTGGTGGTGTTGATCGTCAAGCCACTCCAAATGAGGAGGAGGACAAAGATGAAGCAGGAGGAGTCCGGGATATAGAGAGGAACTTACAGGGATTAACTCATGGTATCCCTACTATGAGGATGGATGACGTCCCTTTGCATCTCCAGCAGCATACTGTAGGTGTGCCTCGGCCGATTGGCCGACTTCTTCGTAGGGTGGTTCGAGCTGTAGTGTGTTATCACCAGCAGCATGAGGAATCTGATGAGGGACATGATAGATCTCCCAGATCTCCTTAGATGGTCTTTTTGTCTTTTCGCGGCATGTATACGATATGTAGGCTTTGAGTGCCAAATTTTTGTATGGGATTTGGTCCCAAATTTTGTCTTTAACACAAACTCTATGTATTTGGAAAAACACTCTTATATACAGTGATATGGACCTATTTATGATCTATTTATTTACAATGACTTGTGCATTTTATTTTTTGTGATGTGTTTATGTATGGGCAAGATGCCAATCCAAAATGTAATTAGCTAATGAATCAACTATACAATTGAATTCTCTCGGTATGTGTTGATATGAAATGAAATTAAAAGATCGTTCCAAGAGGCGTACCCTCCGAAATAAAAGAAGTAGGATAGGATCGCGAACTGTGTAAACACAGTTCAGATGAGAAACCACGAGCTGGGAGTCTAAAAAGACTGATAGGGAGTCAATTCCGAGTGAAGCAACCTCCGTCAAGAGATCGATGACTGCATGGTACTCTGCGATATTGTTGGTTGCAGGACCCAAACAATTGGCTCCTGAAGAAATCAACTCACCAGTGGGAGAATGGATTACCCATGTTATGGAAGCGAGATTCTGGGTATGTCGGCTTGCACCGTTGGCGAATCCGAAGTAGGCAGACATCTGTGCATAGAATCACGAGTCAAAGTAAGAATGGATACATATGGTCCATGCGCACACCAAAAAAGAGAAAACAAGCTAAAGTACATTATGTACAAAAAGTAACCCGCGTAGGGCAACCTTACGCGTAGAAGCGTTTGAGGTATAGCCCATTGCGGGGCCATGCCAATGGCGTACCATCACAATCGATTAGTTCATAGGCTCCTTTTTCCAAGACACGTTTTACAACAAAGGGGCCATACCACATAGATTCTATTTTTCCTTTTCTGAGTTTATTGTGCATTTGATCATATGTAAGTACGAGGTCACCTTCATTGAAAATACGAGGTTGAACGGATTTGTCATACTGAGCTTTGACGCATTTTTTATGAGCTTCATTAGCTAAAGTAGCGTCACGGCGGGTTTCATCTAGCTTGGCTAGGTATAGAAACTGTTCCTCTTCGGAAGTGGTGCGGGGAAGTAGCTCTATGGCTATCTTAAGTGATGGAATTTCACATTCAATCGGAAAAATGGCTTCTAGGCCATACACCAGTTGGAATGGTGTAAACCCAATAGCACTTTTTACTGAGGTTCGGTATGCCCATAGTGCTGAGAATAGAGCTGAGTGCCAGTTGGATTTCTGGGCACCCACAATATGCTGAATCATTCGTTTCAGTACTTTGTTAATGGCTTCAACTTGGCCATTGGCTTGTGGGTAATTCGGGGTTGAGTTTTCATGGCGAAAACCCAGCTTGGTACTTAGTTCTTCGATCATATGGTTCCTGAAGTGGGATCCATGATCGGTCACAATGGATTGTGGGACACCAAATCTAGCTATAATGTGATTGAATATGAATTGTGTTGTTGTTTTTCCGTCCTCAGCATACGTAGGCATCGCTTCAGCCCATTTTGTGAAATAGTCGACAGCTACTATAACATAGCTATGCCCCCCGGCTGAAGTGGGCTTACAATGCATGAAATCTATGCCCCATTTGGAAAAAGGGCCGACGGCAATAACAGGATGGAGTGGAGCAGGGTGCGAGTGAGCTTTACTATGAAAAAATTGACATGGTGGACACTTCTTGACTGTTTCAATGTAGTCTTTGAAAATTGAGGGCCAGAAGTATCCTGCTTGCAGTATTTTCTGGGCCGTAGCCATCCCAGAGAGATGACCACCACATGCTCCAGCGTGGCAGTCATTAAGAACGCATTCCTCCTCATCTAAGGTCAAACAGCGTCGAAGAACGGTGTCGACACCACGTCGATAAAGAGTATCGTTGACTATGAGGTAGTATTTTGCGTGATGTCAGATGCGTCGACGTTCATCGCGAGTGAGGTCAGGGCGGAAGCATTGGGTTTGGATATATAATAGAATATCCCTGTACCACAAATCAAACATGCTAATGAGGAACAACGATTCATCTAGAATAGAATCGATGGGCTCAGATTGCTCGGTAGCACGGGGCAAGTTACAAATCAACTCCGCAAAGACCAAGGACTTCTTGGACTTGGCTTTGACAAATTCCAAGTCAAACTCTTGAAGGATGACAATCCAACGAGAATATTTGCCCCCAAGCACTTGACGCATGAGGATATAATACATTGGATTGAAATTGGCTATAACAGTGGTCCGGCGGAGTAGAATGTAATGACGGAATCTCTGGACAGCAAATACTGTTGCCAAAGCCAGTTTTTCAACATGTGAATAACGAGTTTCAGAGTCGAGAAGACTCTTACTAAGATAGTATACCACATGTTCTATGTCATTGTGGTCTTCCTGGACTAGCACCATACCGATGGTGGAAGTCGAAGCTGCGAGATAAAGAATGTAATCCCGTGTGTAATCAGGGGGTTGGATCACAAGATCTTTGGTTAAGGCTGCCTTTAGATTGTCAAAGGAGTGTTGGGCTTCGTCATCCCAGATAAAGGGAACATTCTTCTTGAGAAGCCTCATATAGCCTTTTGTTATCTCAGAAAGATTACAGATAAAATGGCGTAGAAAGTTTGCATGCCCTTGCAAACTTTGAAGTTTTGGAATGTTGGTGGGGGAAGGCAGGGCTAAGATAGCTTCTACCTTCGCAGGATCTAAACGTATCCCGCTTTTGGAGATTATGAAGCCCAACAGTTTTTCGGCTTCTACACAAAAGACACACTTATGAGGATTCAAATGTATATTGTAGCGACGACACCTTTTGAAAATGGCACTTAAGTGGTCAGGATGGTCTTCCCGGGTCCGAGAGTGAGCAGGAAGATCATCAAGATATGGTTTTACAATATGTTTGATGTCGTGAAATGCATAGGACATCGCCCGTTGGAAAGTTGCCCCGGCATTTTTAAGGCCAAAAGGTAACTTTCGATATGCGAAAATCCCCCAAGGGAAGATAAAGGTCGTTTTGTGCTGGTCGGCTAGGAGGATATCGATCTGATTATAGCCAGAAAAGCCATCCATAAATGAAAAGATGACACTCCCGGCACAGTTATCGATGAACGGAGTTGGGTAGTTGTCCTTTGGACAAGCCTTGTTCAAGTCGCGATAATCGACACAGACTCTAATCGTTCCTTGTTTCTTGGCTACGGGAACGATGTTGGATACCCATCCTGTCAATGGGATAGGATAAATAAAACCAACATGCAAAAGTTTTTCAACTTCTGCTTTAATAGCGGTTGCCTTACGAGGATGGATAGGCCGAAGTTTCTGCCGAATTGGTCGGGTGCCAGGGAAGGTTGGAATTTCATGGACCACAATCGAGGGGTCTATTTCTGGCATTTCTTCATAACTCTAAGCAAAAACATCGCGGAAGGTTTTGAAGTAGGCACTATAGAACTCCATTTCGAGGGGAGTACATGTTTTGCTGATATGTATGTTTTCCACGATACCAGGCTTCACTAAAATATCAATGGGATTGGTTGCCATAAGGTTGGCCAAGTTTCCTTCGGAAAATACCTAGTCGAGGGAAGTGGGGAACTTGGTTTGAACCATCCCAAGTGAAGTACTGGGTTTTGCGTCAGGCTCAAGCGTCTGAATGGTGGGGAATGAAGATCGATGATGAAAATATCCCCATGGTGGCTCATCACCACACATAACCTCCATAATTGATTCGTCAGTGGGAAAAATCGAATTGAGAGGATCGATAAGTGGTGGGTATGAATGAGTCTCAGACGAGAGTTGTGCCACAGAATGATGGGTAGGACAGTCGACCCAATCGGTGGCTGATTGGATCGCTTCATATGCTGCGAGGTTTCTGTTCAAAGGCATAGAGTTGTCGTAGTCTTCAATCTGAGCGGGACTCGGAATCACCCATGAATCATTGGAAGGGGTGACATTTGATGAAATCATGTTGACTGGTTGAACATGGGTCCCCAGCTCTGGAAAAACTCCAATAAGGGAAGAATCCTTCATGAGACCAACACCAATGTCTTGGAACCGGTACCGAGGTTGATCCAATAATGGGACGGTGTTGGCGGAGTTCGGATGGGAGTTTGGGATACAGTAATCAAGTTGATCAATGGTGACAATTTTCCCTTCATGAGGAAATTGCACAATCCGGAAGACTGTAGATGCTATGGCAGTCATGGCATAAAACCAGTTCCGACCAAGTAGAAGATTGTAATCTAATGGTGCACCTATGACTTCAATGTGTACGGATACTGTTTATACCCCCAGTTCAACACCAATGGAGGGAATGAGTCCATAAGGTTGAAAACCATGTCCATCAAACGCCCTGAGAGTAGTGGGAGAATTCGTGACTTTGGGTGAGCCTAAGGCTCTCCAGCAATTCAAAGACATGATCGACGTGGAAGCAACTTCATCTAAAATGGTGCGATGGATGCTATTTCGACGGATTTTTGTGTGGACCTAGAAGGATAACTAGTGAGAAATCCGAGGTTTGGCATGTTCCAAGTTAAACATGATAGAGTTTGAAGTATCTAGGTCCATTGCCCCCAGTGCTGAAAGTAAGGTTCTACGCTGCGTGGGGCAGTGTTGAAGAACCTCGAGAGTCAACATGGCGCAAGGTGCTTGAGCTAAGTCCTCAACAATGTTGTAATTTTGGGCAGCTCGCTCATTGGGATTAAATGTCACCTTTCATATGGTGCCCTTGGGTGGGCGTAGCACTGTGTCCGTAAGCAGTCTCTCGATATGGAGATGGCCAGTAGGGGGAGGGGTAGGAGTCAGATCTTCAACAGTAGATTTTCCTTTGGCTATCTCGGGTTGTTTGTTTGAACTTGGAGGGTTGTCATACGTCTTTGAACGAGTGGTTATATGAATCTCCTCTTTACTCATCATCAGGATTTCACGGTTTGTGGACGTCTCTCCGCGGGTTGGATTAGTCGGGTTTCCCCCTTGTGGGGTTTCTTGGGCAACCATCTGCTGTTGCTGTTGAGGGAAAGGGTCAGTTAACACTGCCGGGCGAGAGGATACTTTAACAAATTTGTTGACTTCGTCCTTGTAGGGACAGTCACGTGTGTAGTGATCATCTTGACAAATTAGGCAGGGAAACTTAGCCTTTCGACGTGGTTTCTGGTCATTGTGGGTGGGTTGTGGCTTGGGATTCTCCTGCTAGTTCTTCTTGGGTTTACCACGATTTTTTTTCTTCTTTCCCCTGGATGGTTGTGATTCACATTGAACTACGTTCACTTCAGAGGAAATAGCAGGAGAAGTAGTAGTTTTTGAAGCAGCCTGAGGTAGAGCGGGGGAAGCAGAAGCTTGTTGTCCCGTCGAGTTGGTAGTAGGCTGGGCCTTGACTGAACCGACAATACCATCAATGGGGGGTTCAGTGGTAGGCTTCGTTGGATCAGTGGTAACGCGGGCGGCATGGGGAAGAAGTTCATGTAAAGTACCGGATTGAGTGTATACCAAATCCATGTACTGGGCTACCGAGATGGCTTGTTCTTCTGTAACCGGCCCGCGCATAGCAATATCTCTGGCTATGGGAGGAAAAAAGGATTTCGTGAACCAATCAGTGAGTAGTTGATCCAGAATGGGTGCCTTAATTAGCCTATGGCGTCGTCGCCACTCATGGATGTGATCCGAAATGTGCATAGAAGTGGTTTGACGCAATGAGGTTAACAGTTCTGTTCCAGTCTCATACCGGACGGGAAGCTGGAAATGGGTCAGAAACTGCATAGCCAAGGTGTTGAAATCACGGAAAGAGTGTTGTGGCAGCTCGATGTACCATTTTTCTACCGTGCCGGTAAGCGTACGTTGGAAGAGTCGTAGTCGAATGGAATTGTCCATCAAGGAGTTGGATGAACACCAAAGATGGAAGGTCATCACGTGGTTCTTGGGGTCTTCCCTGGGCTTAGCATCGAACTTGGGAATGTCCGATGGAAGTTTGGCTGGAATGGGTGGCCAGTGAGGTTCATGCCATATAGGATCGTTAATAAGCCTTGATAAATCAGGTAAGTCAAGCGTGGCCAAAAAGGGAAGTTGACGATTAGTCTGCGGGTATGAGTAATGACCATGTGGTGCAGAGAAACCTGGAGGGCCCTGCATAGCATACTGTTGCGTGTTATACCCATATGTGTTTCCTGGGGGTACTGCTGGAAGTTCTGTGGGTAATAAGCCATCTGGTTAACCGGTTGAGTGTAGGTAACCGATTGGTGGATGTTCTGCTGAGTGGGTATGGTACCCTGGGGTTGCTGAAACCCAGGAATGGTTGCTTCTCCTGGTTGGGAAAAAGTTCCTTGGAATTTTTGTGTTCCAGGAATGTTACCACTATATTGAGTAAGTGGAGGGTTTCCCATAGCAGTGTTGGGGGGTGGCTGCGACGGTGGTGTCCATGGAAGGTTCGTTCCAGCTTGAGGAGCGTGTGAAAATTGAAGGGATGAGTTCCATGGAGTTGTAGCAGCTGAAGGGTAAGGGAAGCCAGAATTCAAGTTGGAGGGAATCTGAGATTTCCCCCCAGCTTGGTTCCAGTTTCCAAATAGTGAGTAACCCCCACTCTGTGGGATTTGAGATTCCCAAGAAGGAAGCATACCTGACGTGGGATGTTGAGGATGAGGCCCGGTTGGAATGTCGGTATAAGGTTGTCCGCTTCCAGGTGTGTTGTACATACCATACTGAGCAGATGCTGCTGGTTGGGAGGGTTGTTGGATGGAGCCAATGTGTTGTCCTCCAGCAGATGGGTTGGATGGCCCTATAGGAGGAGGCTATTGACTAGGAACGGGGTTCCCAACAAAAGGTTGTCCTTCAACTAGTTGGGTTGATGGCCCTATAGGAGGAGGTTGTTGACTAGGAATGGGGTTCCCAGCAAAGGGTTGTCCTCCAACTAGTTGGGTTGATGGCCCACCGGGAGGAGTTTGGTTGTTGGAGTTGGGGACCACTGCAGTCAGTTGTCCACCTCCTGAGATAGTGTAAATAGTGGCCGAAGGTGATCCTCCAGTCAAAATGGAAGATCCAGCAGTATGACTTGGTGTTCTTCCACCGCTAGCCAAATATGATAGTGTGGATTGGCCAACGGCGTCAAAAGTGTCGATTTGCGGAGGTGGTCTTCCATATCTGACAGGCGAGGATGGAGAAAAAACTGGGTTATCCCTCATAGAATGTGCGCCAAAAATGGATGATGGCAGCAAATGTGGGGAATTTAACCCAGGGGTATCGGCGTCGTCCATAGCGTGTTCAATGATAGGAGGACCATCGAAAACTGGGTCCGAGTTCATGTCCTGGAAAGGGTTTTCGGGGTCTGGTGGAGACCTAGGTATAGTAACGTTTGAAGGTCCGGAACCGTCTGCATAGGAGTGATGGAACTCTGTGCTAGACGGGATGTTGGGATCCCAATAGTCAGAAGGACGAGTAACAGGGGGATATCTAGAAGTTGTCAAGAGCATTTGCTCTGTGCTGCGTTTAAACCGTGCCGATATTAACGGGGAATTTGCTAAACTAACCATACTAGACTGGATGGAGGCCATGATCTCATGTCCCAGAGGAAGGCTGGGGAGAGATATGGTGCGGGGTACGTTGCTGGAAGAACTGGTTTCCTGCAGATGAACATTGGGTGGCGTGGTGATAACAGGCGGAAGCTCTGTGCTGGGAAGTGATGAAGCCATAATCAGGTTCAAAAGGTGTGTCAGGAAGTCGAGTGTCTTTGATAACTTCGACGTACCCGCCTGGGACTGAAATCAAGCCAAGTATATCCTGGTCGGACCCTTCGGTGGTGCCAACAGATCTGTTTGTGTCATCGTGAAAAGTGTCTGATGGACGGGAGGTGTTGACATCATGTAGGAGGATGACCTCTGGTCTAGTATTTTGGGTTGTACTAGATTCAACTGTTGTAATGGTGTCCACTGTGGCAGATATATCTGGAATAACAGTGGGTGAAGTGACAGTGGAAATCTCATATATGCTAGTGGTTGCAGAAGCTGCAAGAGATTCTGAGACGGTGCTGTGAGTAACAGTTACAGGCGAAACTGATGATTTAGTATGTATCGGCGGTGGAATGTTCCCTCGACCAGCACCATGGCCAGGAGGAGCGGGAATACGTGATGCAGGTGGACCGGAGGTCCGTGGCAGTGGCGGCGGTGGAGGGCTTTTTCCCTATACTCGTCGTGATCTTCGTGGTGGTTCTGACATGATGACAGGAAAATGAAAACCGGGGGCATTTTCGTAACAAAGAACTCAAAAACTCTAATGCAGCTGAGTGTGCAGAAGAGGAGCTAGAAAAAGCAAGGCTCGCAGGCCAAAAAAGCAAGCTCTAAAATCTATACTGAGATCGGTGTCTCAGTAAGCGAGCTGATAAAAAGAATGGCCAGAATGCCAACAAGCAGTTACTAAAAAGAAAAATGACCCTCTACAAAGATGAGATAACAAGCAAACTCCTAACTAAGAGCTGGAGACCTCAACAAGCTGTATCCTTCGCAAGGTGATGAAATCCAAGTCGAAAAATACAACGTGAGAGACCGATATGAGAAGGATATTCCTCTACCGAAAGGGATCCTGGGTAAAAGAGCCCTAGTAGAATAGTCACTGAGCTACCTCGTTCATGACACCTTGGAAAAGGTTTTGGGCACTTCTGCCTTCCGAGGAAGACAATGATCGATGTTTCCTTAGGGCTAAGTGGAGTGCGGCATTCCACAGAGTCCATCCGGTTCTCAATCTCATGGCCGTTTAACCCCTGAAAGTTAAAAACAGTCAGGAGGCCCCTCCACAAACTGGCTGTGACCGTGTCAATAAATACTAGAGGATTTTAGTTCCCTACAGGACAACAACTATGTCTCAGATGAAAATGACAAGGGGGAATTATTTTGATGCCTATCCCCAATGTCCTACCTAACTACCAAATTATTTTGATTTCCTCAAGTGAGGTTAATGTTGGTTTAATTAGGGAGATTAATTTTAGTGGTTGTCTTACTCAATCAGGTAAATGGACGTGAAACTTGGTGGTGTTATGACGACCCAAACCATGCAAATGAGAATGAATCAAAATAAGCCTTGTCTTAGATGAAAACTAGCTATAGAAGACAGAGAGTTCTTCGATCATAAATGCATGACTTTCACAAGCAATAAAAAACCAAAGCAAAATATTTTTTGTTTTCTTTTTGTAAACAAAGCCAAACTGAAATAAACACTCTTTTTTAATTCACTGATCCTACAACTAAAATGTTTCAAATATGAGAATTTCTGTGGCAAATTTCAATGTTTCACTTCCTGATGCACAACGATGCTACTAGACCATTTTAATCAAAATAACACAAATGTTTTCCAATGATATATTTTAGTATGAATTTTAATAAAAGTAATGGAAACAATGTGCCTATAAAAGCTACACATGTCAGTAACAGAGAATAGTGGTGATGGTCTAGTTGTGATGGGAAGATCAAACCAATGCACTCAAAGTGAAGGGGTGACCCTATGTGCCAAAAATGCCACTAATTCACACAACAATCAAGCTCACAAGCAAGCAATAAACACATCACACAGACTGTAAAATGGACAGAATGGTAACAGGGAACAGCAAACACTACCTAAGGCAGAGAAAGACTCAGGAAACCAAGCAGGGAGAAATTTTTTTTACAGTATGCAGACACTACCGCGTGGCAGAAGAGGGCTATAGCGTGGTACTGCTAAACTACCGCTCTGGTACTAACTAAGGAGACGCGGTACTACCGCTCTGTAGTTAATGCAGAGGACGTGGTACTGTGGCAAAGTGTGAAAAAGCGCAACTTTTGAAAAGGAAGATGCAATTTTCAGGGTTGCTGCAACCCCAGGGGACTCAGTGATCACACAGGGATAAAAAATACAGAGAGGAGGGGTGAATAAAGGTCAAAAAGACCAAAATTCAAAACTGGTTTGAAGAGCAATAAAAAATCACAATCAAAATATGGATGACAGTGAACTGAATCAATCAAACAGAATTCAAACCAGCGGAGTCACCATTCTTGTTGGTAGAATTGTTCCCTACGGATAAGTCAAAATTCTCTTAACTTAAAGCAGATTTCTAACTGACTCTAAGGTAAGAACAAAACAAAACAAATGCTACCTTGAAATTCCTGAACTAACTTTCACAACAAGATTACATGCATTCAAAAGAGATGAAAGACATAACTCACCTTTCAATTTGACGTTTGTCCCGATTCTAGCTCTTGATCCAAAAGCTCCAATATAGAACCTGTTGAAATCAAACAAGGAACAAGCATACAAGCTTCCAAATACCTTGAAGTAAAGATTAGATTCAAATCTAGACTAGATACATTCCATGTCAAGAACCTATGCAATACACATGAAATGGGAAAAACAAGACAAGTTATCTTTATTACAAACTTGAAGAATGCTTACAAAGGTTGCTTGATGTCCAAGCCAATCCTCCAGCTCCAAGTGCTTCCTCCTCTAGCTATCTCCACAAGGCTGCAAGATCATAAGTTTGATACCTCTAAGAGTCCTCCCTTTTGCTCATGGAATGCCTCTCTTTTATAGTGTGTGGTAGGGTTAACCAACAAGAGAGATGGGTGGATCTAGGGAGAGTTAAGTGGATCAGGAGTACTAATCACAGAAAGTGAGTTAGGATCAAATCAGGGACCCTACTCCTCAAAAATCTCTCAAAAATCCAAATCCCACAAGCCATGGAAAAAAGGCTAAAAAAGGTGTATCGTGCCCCCAGATCAAAGCATAACGTGGTAGTACCGCGCGGCAGGGACAGAGCATAGCGCGGTAGTACGGACTACCGCGCACTCATAAAAGAGCAAGGCACGGTAGTTAGGGTAAATAAAGTCTCAGCTGGGTTAATTCTTGACAGGGTGGATTTGCCTTCAAGGATTACTCATCATTTGTCTCTTCTGGGTGGTTTAAAGCAGTAGGGGAAGTGTCGTCAACTCTTTTTGTGGTGGAGATGCGACACCGTGGAATATGGAGGTATAACAGAAAACCACGCACAAGTCGGAAATTATATTATTTTATGTATTTTTGGGTCATTTTGGACCGCATTGTGCAGATTAGGGTCATTCTTTTGTAGATCTTGTTAAGAAGTAGTTAGGCAGTTGTATAAGTGGACCATGAATGTAAAGGTGAAACCCTATAAATAGATGTAGAATTGCAAGTGTTAGAATCATCATGATCAGAGAGAAGAATACGGCATGTTTTGTATCAGATATTGATCTTGGTCTTTTTGAAATTGGGTATGTGATAGATGAACTGTGTTGCTGTATCTATATTTTGTTGCGAAGGTGAATATGACATGACAGATATTGAGCAGAATCATTGTGTGTTTTCCTGATTTCTTGTTATGAATGTGATATGTATCTGCGATATGAATCTGTGAATGATGCGATGTTTCCCTACTCCAATTAATGTTTCATTGTTAGATCTATTTGTGCATTAATGGTTTTGTTGATAATGAGATCTATTGAATGATGATGCGATTTTGTTTGATGCATAATCCAAATAGTTAGATCTGTTAAATAATGTTGCGCTAAGTCGATAAGTAGATGCGCATGGTCCTCCTTCATTCAACGGAAACGTGGTTCCATCAGCTCTCCCTCAAACATCTCAGGTGAGACTTCATCTGCTCTGCAGGCGTTGCTGGACAGGGTGAAGCCTGTCTGGGCTGATGCTCAGGGAGATCGTGGTGGTTTGTGTGTCGAAAGAGTGAGGAACCCCTGTCGACTGGGTTTGTGTCAACAAATGGCCTTTCCAATTACCAACTAGGATGGGAATCTTTCACCCTCGAAATTGGTGCTAAGGCAAGTAGAGTAGCACTCCACTAGCTCTCCTCTCCCAAATGCAAAAGGCAAACTCTAAAATGATCAAAAGCTACTATTCTTATTTTTTCATGACTTTTATAAAAGTATAAGTTCCTCCATGGGTCGAATTCCTTCCAAGATATTCATGCCAACTCAAGTTGGGAAGAGATTCCCAAGTATGCCACTTGTCCTTCCAATTCTAGCCCTCTCCTTCTCCAAATTTGAATTGGTGTCTCTTTGGCTTCCCTAACTCACTTGAGCGCCCTCTTGAAGGATATTTTTAGCCCTGACATGTCATATATGTCATATGTCAGCCTTCAGGTCTGATTTGTGTCATAGGTGTCATATCATCTTCATCATTGTTGTCATAGAGCTAGGGAATCTAGCCCAAGTGTCCCACTAGCTCCAAATTTCCTCTTCCTCTTCCATGGGAGTTACTCTTCCTCTAAATTTCGACCTCATTGATTCATGCCAAGTATTATTCCCTTACAACTCATCCCAATAACAGTGTACTTCTCATGGATTTGAATTGACAAGAGGAGGATGCCATGTGCTATAGAAAATCTAGCTTGTGTGGGTCCCACTTCCTCCATGTGTCTGCATGGTCAAATTCCACTTTTATTTTCCCTTGTATATATTTATTTAGCTCATTTATTAAATATTTATGCTATTCTAATGTCCACACATCATTTATTATCCTTCTTATTTCAAATCCCAATGCTTCCACCCACAACCTAGGAAACTAGTAATTTTCCTCCTTGGCAATTATTTGACCCTTAACATCAATTGACAAACTCTAATGAATATGGCCAATGGGATTAGGCCATTGTGACCCAATTAAAAATTTGGGACATGAAAAATCCTCCCTTCCCAATATTGCTTGTCCTCAAGCAATTTCAAACATGGGTGTTGAAGAACCTTCTTTCTGTATAATTCTTTGAAGTTTCCACTGAGTTTCCCAACTTTGAGTCTTCAAGATTCCATGAATATTTTAGAGAGGAACCACCATTCTTGCTGCTGCACTACTCTGATTAAAATCGCTTTATTAAGTGGGGAATCCATCCCCCATACTACTTGTTTCCCAAAAAAATTGAAACCAATGAGACTAAGATTTATCCCAGGGTCCCATTGCTTGTATTGCACTCCAACAATTAGGAGTGCTCTCCAACTCATACCATCAAGTAAGAGAGTTCCTGTATGCATTCTTACAAACATCATGAGTAGAAAATATATGTCATCAAAGTACATAACAACATAATGAAAATGTACATCAAGAAGATGCTTCATCAAAGAATCATGAAAGTGCTTATACCTCCAAGCAAGTAGACCACCATTTTCCAAGTGCATACAAGCATCAAGTAACCAATCAAATCTGCTCCAATGACATAGGTGAGGACCCATGTCCTATAATGCTGCTCTGAAAGGATATGACATGAATCAAAATATTTAGCCATGTATTCTTTCATCCAAGAAGTGAATGAAGAATCTCCACTAAAATCTGAACCAAATAATGAGCAAAAAAACCAAGGAGACTTCAAATGACTAAAATAAGTCTCACCCATACATCCATGAATGTGAGAATCATAAAGATATAACAAAGTATGATGCTGCGAACAAAAATGTTCTCCAATCATAAATCTATTCACTCCAGTGTTGGATGAAGTTCCCCCAACATCAAATGAACCAAGTGTTGAGCAAGAAAAAACATGAGTCTTCAAGTGACTGAAATGCATATCATAGGTGCATCCATGTAGATGTGCATCATCATAAAGTAACAAAGGATGCTTCTGCAAATTTGAATAAGAATTTTATCCAACCATGTCATCATAAAAAGTAAATCTAGGAGTTCCATACTCCTCATGTGGCACCATAAAAAAGAACCCTTTCACCCATACTTCATTGAGACTAATGCTGTAAAACATGGAATTGTAGGATGTAGGAGAATGAACTAACTCACCCAAATGATCAAAAAGTGCAAAATTTCATCATGGGAAGGATCCATATGGATAGTATCATGCAGCTCCTTCAAAA
Organism: Larix kaempferi; assembly: GCA_027924585.1. Lineage (NCBI taxonomy): Eukaryota > Viridiplantae > Streptophyta > Pinopsida > Pinales > Pinaceae > Larix > Larix kaempferi. The sequence goes on from BSBM01000264.1 coordinate 1,074,724, forward strand.
TTGTGAAACCTTTGTCATAGATTGGTTCCAATGTAGAGGAATCGTGCTCTTATTTAAAAATTGCAGAACCTTCATCAACAGACAATTCAAGTTCCTCTTCCACCATTTCAAGTGTTTGGATCTATTCAAGTTCATCTTCAAACACATCAAGCAAATTCAAATTTCCACAGTTCTCATGATCCACCATGTCATGAGAATTCTCCAAACAATCTACCATTTGACAATCTGAAACATAGGAGGAAAAACAAGTATCTTGTAACTTTTCAAGAAGTTGCTCATTTTGAATTGTGAGTTTATGATTATACTCATTATTCTTCAAGTATGCATCATGTAACAATTCATTAAGCTCAAACAAATGGTTTCTATCAAAAATAAAAACATGAAATTACCGTTGATGTGGCACATTGCTCTTTGAATCTTCTCCATGTCTTCAAGGAAGGATGTTTCCTCCAATGAAGTATCTCTCCAACAAGAATTTGACACCAATGCTTGCGTGTCATGGAGAATGCTAAGGGACTATTGGATCTTCTTTTCATTCATCTTTAAGGAACCTTAAAGAAAATGAGGCTCTTGTAAATGAACCTCCTCATCTTCTCCCTTCTTACTCTGACCAACTTCATGAAGCTCAAGTGGTGATGGGGAAGTTGATCTTGTTTCTTCTTCAACTGCTACAAGGTATTAATTTTCATGTTTAAGGGAATTTTGGCTTGCAGCAATACTGTCAAAAGTGATCTCTATGTCACCAACATAGATGTGTGAGAACCCATCGGTAGTTACTCCTTCATAGTTCAAGCATCCATTAATAGATGCTCCTTGATTCATGTCCAAGGTAGAATGTGTCTCGAAATGATCTTCAATATTTTCAATAGCATCTTCTTCAAGTTCATGGGATGTATCTTCATATTTCTCCTTCAAGAAATCTAATGTACTTTTCCCCTTGGTTTCCTTAATATCAATACATTTGGAATCTCTTTTTGAAGAGTACCCAAGAAGTCTCTTCAAGAGGGAAATACCTGCTTTCCCTGAAGCTTCAGATTTTTCATTGCTCTTTTCACTCACACACATATGATTTTATCTCCAAGGTATTTTACAAGAAGGGAATAAACATTTCTTCACTAACTCCACATATTCATTTTTGGGTCTATTTGCAAACACCCAATCAGCATAGTCTTCAAAAGGAATGGCATTTTGTGTCTCTTAGTTTGAAGCAAGATATGCTTGATCTTTTTTATATTGTTGGGGCAAGGTTTTATATGTTGCCCTCCATATTTGTAACTCAATCATAGAATTATCCTTTGGTGATGTGACATACTCATATTTATCATACATATGGTCATAATAATAATCTTCATTCCTCTTAAAATTGTAAGAAGTGTTGCATGATGACACCTCTTCCTCATACCATTCACATTTTCCTTCATATTTTTCACAATCATCTGCATATTCCTCATAAGATTTGTACTCATAGGATTCATCATAATAGTAAGACATGGCTGCAAATTATTCTTCAATGTGTGATATTAATTCATAGGTGCAAGGACCATGCTCTGATACCACTGTAATGTCCCTTTTTTGGTTTTTATTATAATAGTCAAATTTTCAACTTTTTTCCCTAGTTCGACCTTTGACTAGTTTTGAGGTCTAGGTCTCCAAATTGATCCAAATGCTCCCAAATATTCGTAGAAGGTGTATTAATGGTTTTAGTACATAAATATGATGTTCAAGTATTCTTTAGAGTCAACAATAGGCTTATGCAACTCCCCTTTAAGTTCTGGCCAAAGTAGGGAATTTGACTAGCAATTTCTCTTTGACTAGTATTGGTCTCTTGGTCTCTAAATGAATCCAAATGCTCCCAAATTGTTCAGTGATGCTTTAGTACCTTCAAAATACTTCTGCAAACCTCCTCAATATTCTGGTAAAATTAGGATTTTTTACTAGCAATTTGGGGTTCGATTCCCCATGGGTAAGTGTTGAAGATGGCTCTCCAAAAGCTATTAAACCATCTCGAATTTATGAACAGAGGCAGAGTAAATATAAGGGACAATGTTAAGGTTTCATATGAATCACCATTCAGTTTAATAAGTCTTGTACAACCCTCTCCAATCAGATGCAAAAAGACTAGTTTCAACCTTGGGGGCAATGATAGGCAATTTTCTCCAAACACTATAAAAGTGAACAATATGACTCCAAAAGCTTATGCACTGAACATGAAACTTGTATAAAAGTTAAATAAAAGTCCATATATAAATAATCCATTAGTGTTCCACTTATCCATTCGAATTTATTAACACATTATTGGCATACATCAACATAGTGGGGAAATTGGCACCATTTGCTCATTAATAATCAGATTTACATAGTTCCACTTGGAATATCGACTTGAAGACATGTTGAACATTAATAAAAGAGAATTTAAATCATATGATAAAATAATGAAGCATCATAAGCTCCACCAAAGAGAACAATAACTCACCAAGTGCGCAATTCCTCAAGGATCATGAATATGCCAAGAAATAGAAGAATGGTTCTAGAAGCAAGCTGAAATAGATGTGACCATGAGATTCCCTGTAGCTTCAAAATGTAAAAAAGGACTCCCTTAAATCTCCTAATGAAAGGTCTGAATGGCCTTTCTAATTACCAACTAGGATGAGAATCTTTAACCCTCGAAATTGGTGCTAAGGCAAGTAGAGTAGCACTCCACTAGCTCTCCTCTCCCAAATGCAAAAGGAAAATTATAAAATGATCAAAATATGCTATTCTTATTTTTTAATGACTTTTATAAACTTCTAAGGTCCTCCATGGCTCGAATTCCTTCCAAGAGCTTCATGCCAACTCAAGTTGGGAAGAGATTCCCAAGTATGCCACTTGTCCTTCCAATTCTAGCCCTCTCCTTCTCCAAATTCGAATTGATGTCTCTTTAGCTTCCCTAACTCACTTGAGCGCCCTCTTGGAGGCTATTTTTATCCATGAAATTTCATATATGTCAGATGTCATCCTTCAGGTCTGATTTGTGTCATAGGTGTCATATCATCATTGTTGTCATATAGCTAGGGAATCTAGCCCAAGTGTCCCACTAGCTCCAAATTGCCTCTTCCTCTTCCATGGGAGTTACTCTTCGTATACATTTCGACCTCATTGACTCATGCCCAGTATTATTCCCTTCCAACTCATCCCAATAACAATGGAATTCTCATGGATTCAAATTGACAAGAGGAGGATGCCATGTGGCATAGAAAATCTAGCTTGTGTGGGTCCCACTTCCTCCATGTGTCTTCATGGTCAAATGTCACTTTGATTTTCCCTTGTATATATTTATTTAGCTCCTTTATTAAATATTTATGTTATCCTTCTTATTTCAAATCCCAATGCTTCCACCCACAACCTAGGAAACTAGTAATTTTTCTCCTTGGCAATTATTTCACCCTTAACATCAATTTGACAAACTCTCATGAATATGGCCACCGGGATTAGGCCATTGTGACCCAATTCAAAATTTGGGACATGAAAATTTAACAAAGAAATTCTTTTCAGCCAGAACAGTTTTCGACCGGAAAATAGTTTGGCCGAAAACATGTCAACATCTGAAAAATAGCAAGTTTTCAGGTTTCTCCAATTTCAGAAGGAAAAAGTGATATCCAATATTACAAAGCGACTTTCATAATTGGTACTAGTATTTTATTCATTGAATCTACTTTCTGTAGGTACATATTTTGTTTTATTTGTTTGAGATATGATAATTTTAAATTTTTTTTGTTAACATGTGTCTGTTTTGGTTTCATTGTTTTCAAAATTCAGTGAAATGAAAATTCAATAACTTCATAAATACACAATGAAAAAAATTCAAAACATTATGGGACTCATCATTGGAGTGTCTACTTCAAAACGATACTCTTATATTATTCAATTTTAGTGGCAATTGCGACAAATGTCCACTCTCCCCAAACATGTTTATATTCTACAAGTTTTCCACATAATTCTAATTCTAATTCTAATTCTAATAATAATAATAATAATAATAGAATTATAGACTCGCACAGATGGAAAATCCTTTCCTCCGAAGGGGGGGTGAATCCTTTCCTCCAAGGAGGGTTAAGGCACCCAGTCTCACTATGGAGCTCATGAGAGTTTGTTCTAATCTTGGCAATATTAATTTTTTTCTTTGAGCTGGTGTTAGTGCTAAAGTTAACCCTCGACTGCAAGAAAGCCAAGCTTAACACATGTTATTCTCAAAGGAAAGTGGTTGCATTAATTATATAGAGGGGTTAAGAGAATATGTAGACAAGGTGTAAGATAGTTGAAAACATCAAGCTTTGTGATAAGCAAGGATGACAGACTAAAGGAAGAATCATATCAGGATGACCAAGGTTCAAAGAGGATTGTTAATATGTGGAGAAAATAGCTCATTCAAACATCAACATAAAGAAACATGTTCAGAAAAACATTCCAAAGATGGAATCTGAAATACTAAATCTTAGCATGGGAAATCACAATAAAAACATTATTGATCAGGAATCCATAATTAAGACCAGTTAAAACATAACTGCACAATATCTTCATATTGAAAGACAACTAGAACTTGGCACAACTGATAAAAAATCATGTGTAAATTACAGGCCTCAAAAAAAATACAGAGTAAGGTCTTAGACCACAGTTTATAACTCTCAATCTCATTACAATTTTCTCACATGGCCTCTCAGATGGAACCTCTCCCCTCTCCTTGCTTTTCATTTACAATATATAACAAAAGATACCTCATTCCATATCTAAGAGTTTGAAACCCTTCTTGAAACTAATCATCAAAGCTGTTACAAATTTTCAGGGATAAACTTAAATATATTGCCATAAAATTTGGGATGTTGAAGCTCGAATGCCTGAAATTTTGGAATAATACCATTTACTGATAATCTTATGTTGCAAGGTGCTTTGCACTTATGGAACTGTTGTCCTCCATTGCTTAATTGTTGCATGAGGATTCTAATTAAACTTCTAAATAATTGGAAATAATAAGATCTCTGCGTGATATATGGTTTTAAAATCTTAGATTGATACATCTGAATGTTGATCCAAAATCTGAGATTGCTTGATTTACTCACTTCAAATTCTCCCACATTGTAGATAACTGCCCAACTAATACCTTTTTAACTACTCATTCAAGGCCTAGAAATATGGAAATAATTGTTCAACTGCCCACTGATCTTTCTCTCTGAAATATGGATTTGCTTGTGCTCAATTGGTACTCTCTGCAATCTTCTTTATCAGGTTCTTAGCTTAATGTTTTCAACACATGAAAGAACTTTGATACTTTAGCCGACAATTCGAGGCTTCTTTTTGAATGCGGTGCAGTGAGCTATTTCTGAGACCAGCAAGGTACTCTTTCGTAACGACCTCATATATGAATGATCTGGCTGACAAATGCACTTATTTAGCAAAACTTGCCAATTCTATGGAGATATCTTCACCAATTGACGCATTTCCAATTACAATAACAACCTAATCTTGAAATGGAGCTGGAACACATTAATTATGAGTAGCCATTACAGTGAACTTTTAAAATGAAGAAACTTATCTAGTTGTCCATTAGTTTCAATATCTAGTGCGCCTCTACCTTTTCGTCCAACTGGCTCTGTCTCCGGATGCTCTGCCACTTGGTAGAAGCTCTTTCTTATGCATAAAATCTCTTCTTTTTGCAAGTGAAATCTTTTGTCAATGTTTTAACGCTATCTAGCATTTTGCATTTGTGTGATACTGTTCAACCTTTGTTCTTAATGTGGGCGTTGCTTAACACTTTGATGCGGCTTGACCCCACTTCCTTCATGGCACTGGATGTATATTTGAGAATTTCTTCTTTGAATTTAATATTTTCTTTTTTTTCTAAGTTTATCACTTGAAACTATCTAATTCAAACTTCTCAGGTTTTCGAAGAAGTTGTTGTTGTAATGGTGCATGTATTGCATCGAAATTCAAATGACACTTAGCATTCATTTGACACCAGCGAAATTACCTTGACATTTGGAATTTTATGGCCAAGCTTAACACATCTTAACCTCTAAGGCTTGAATAAAATCTAAATGGGTTTGATTTTTAATAACATAAGAGGAAATTGAATAGTTGGATGAATGATTAAGCCTAAAACACATACCTATAAGCGTATAAGAGACATAGTACACAAGGATGTCATGAATAACATATGACTACAAACAGTGGCAATGTATGAACCAGTTTGAGAAAAATTCATATAACCACAAACAGTTGATTATATAAACTGATAAATACTCTTTAAACAAAAAAAACATTCTGCAAAAAGGAATACAAATATCTGTATCTGTAATAAGAAACTAGGGATAGAAACACTATATTTCATAAGAGTTATTAAAAAATATCAAAGACATGAACAGTATTTGCATTGATTAGAAATAAAAAAAGGTTCATAAAGGATTTCTCATCCTTCATACTCTTCCAAAATATACTAACAGGCTATAAAAGAAACTCAAACTAATAAATCAACCCTTACAATGATACAGCCTCTCGGGTTGGAACCCCCCCTCTTTCTCATTCAAAATTTTAGAATTTATAATGAAATAAAAGTTGCAAACTTCTGGAACAAATCCTCGAATCATTGTAAGAAATTAGGCCAGTTTTCCTTGAAATCTACCACCGATTACTAGAACCATACATCTGTGCATTAATCCTTTGCCTGAAATATTGATGCTAATCACCACAATTAGATACTCAATCAAAAAGTTTGGGATCCCATTGTAATAGCTGGAAACTTCAACGCAAAAATTGTGCAAAAATAGCCACCATTTGTATCTGCACAATATTTATAATCCATTCACCTAGCACAAATTCAATTCTATTTATAGTTGGCACTTGTATTAGTACTTATCTTGATTACTGAATACTCTTTCTATTTTTTGTTGAGCGAAATATCTTTTAGTGCATTTTGAGACTTAGCATTGTCCCTTTGCACACTTGTCATTTTTCATGATGTTTGATATCTACCTAGCGGTCTTCATGGGCGCTTATGTAATATGACACCACTTCATATCAACATACTTACATTTGTAAATTTTGTTGTAAGGTTCACATGACAATCAATGGCGACCTCAATCAACACCTGGGCTATTTCTAACCTTCTTCATGCTCCAATAGACACCATTGATAATTGCTTTTAATTTCTTGTATTCACTGCTCATAACCAAGTTGTGTGTTCATCCTTCAGACATTTGGAACTCCAACTCGATGCCGAGTGCTTTCATTTGATTTTCAATTGTATGAGCACAACGCTTACCACAACATTTAACTTTCACTTGGATGCAAATATTGACACTTGAGCTCTTTTGACATTTGACCATGCCATTTAAAAGCTTTGGAGAGAATATTTATGAACATTCTGGTAGCATAAATTTGGGGCTTTGCTTGAAGACGTTCTTCAACACTTAGAATCTGTCATTTTGCATATTTCTGGCATCTAGATACTCTGCCTTTATTCTCCATGTGGACGCTGCCTTTTATCAGTGCTTTGATTGCTCTGTTTTGACTTGTAGTCAATGTGTTCTTTGATAAAGATAGACTTCAGTTAAAAGTATACACTCAAGTTTGAATCTAACAAATGTCACAGCCTCAAGAAGAGAAACTACACCATCGAGAAGCATTGCTACAATAGCATCGCTGAAAAAAACACTTTCATCCATACTAACATCTATGACATAATGGCAAACTAGGGATATCAAATTATTCTCCAAGGCAACATCAAACAAAGAATAAAGATGTTGAACATCTTCTGTTCAATGCTGGCGATCTCCTTCATAAACATCTTTGCAAAATTAAGAACTCGGCACTCACACTCTGATCACTTGCTTTCAGTATAAGATGCTCTAGTATTTTCACTTTAATCTATCCGGAACTTTGGAGAACCCAGTGGAGAGTATGTAGAAACATGAATACATTGGGACTTGTAGAATGCATGAAGGTTATGTTACTGCCACATTGGATGGCATTCCACCTCGTTCACTGTTGGCACTACTTTTGCATATTTGATGGCTTTGAAAGATGGACCCCCTCACTACATACGCGTTTCCAAAATACGAAAGCTTGTGGGATAGATCTGGCACCAACAGCTGGTTACAATAGAAAGATAATTTTGATCCTCGAAATTAGGGTTAATGATCTCTTTATAATATCTTAGTTTTCTTTTTACCTCTAACTCTTCTTTGCACCACTTGTAATAATAAAGAGGTGATATTTTGAAAAATATCGAATTAATATATAATTATGGGTTGGTGCAAGGTAATCATACCCACTTATGACACATTTGTTGTAATGGCATGCTGGAAAAACATAAATCTTATTATTAAAATGAATTATTAGATGTACCTACAAAATTTTTTAGAATTAGGTGTAAAAAGATGAAACGTAGAAAAACAGATCACCTTCCGGAATATATAACTTTTATTTATGTAAAAGTGGTATAACCACCCCGAAATGTCATTACTTTAAGACTGGTATACTATTTTTTCTCTAAAAAATAATGCATATGTTTGTGTTGGTCCACTTGTTTGTTATGTAAATTGTCAAGTTATGAGGAAAAAAATATGTAGAGGCGTAGTCAACAGACGAATCTTGTGCAGGGCTATTTTTCCAAAATATTAAAAGTTAATTTTATATATTTTTTTTAAATTATGAAAGTCAGTGAAGCCTTAAAACGACATGGTCGAGTGTTGGTCCACCATATCATGGTCTGAACATAATCAAATTTTTTTGTTTTAGCTTGTAGGTATTTTTATACTCTTGTGCGGTTTCTTTTCCATTCTCGAAATATGTAAGCCAATCATAAGTTATAGGCCAAATAAACGACCTATGTTTTTACAAATTTGAAATGAGTGCAGTTAAAAATGAATTAAAAATAGAAAAAATAACAAATATATTCAAAAAATATATTGTTAGAATCTACACACAGAGCTCGACAAGTGTGTGCAATTTCATTAATAGTGCACAAGTGGAGCATATGCAAAACTAAGCGTGAAAAACATGAAGTTACAGAAATTGGTGTGTTCTTCCATAAATTAGACCGAGCCTCAAGGTTTGGAAATCCAAAGCTAATACCAAACCTGCAAGGGAGCCAAAACCAATTTGAATCCAGACACGCGTGCGCGCAAATGCGTGCACGCGTAGAGGTGCGCACGCATTGTTGTGTGCACACATGTAGATGCGCTCACATGTTATAGCGCGCACATGTTGCTTTTACACCTTAATTTTTATCTATCCCTCCCTAAACGCCTCCCCCCCCTCTCTATAACCTCACCCCCCTTCTCTTCCTATCCACCCAATCCCCCCCCCTCTCTTCCACTCTACCCAATCCCTCCTCCCTCCCTCACCCCTTTCTTCTCTCCTTCACCACAAGGGTTAGGAGATATATTATTACACAAAATCACTAACTCGCATTATCCTCATGTACATATAAATATTCATCCTTTTAACCATAAATCCATGACCCCCATATCTCAATCACCAAACCCTTGACCATTATGCTCTATCTACTGCAATCCCTAGTCCCCAATACAACTAACCATCATAACTCTTGGCCCACTATAATCCTAAACTAGTATAGCCCCTAAAAATACTAAATACTAATACAAAATGATATATATCCCTTAACCCCTATAACCCTAACCATGTAATCCTAACCTCTAAAGTGTCTAGTCAAATAAAAATTAACCCCTAACCCTTATAACCTCTAATTCTCATCAACCCTAAACTCTATCAGCAAACACCCAACCCTTAAAACCTATAACCCATAGCCAGTTTAGAGAGATACTCAGAGAGAGAGAGACTTGAACCTTGGGCCCTAAAGGAATATTCTATCCAGAAGGAGCTATGATAATTTCCTCCACTAACCACACATGACCTCTTAATGGTATCATTGGCCAATGATTAAGGATGTCAATACCATGAAGTGGTTTTGAACAATATGTATGTGCCTAATCGAGGCTTTTGGAATGATGTTTAATGGAATAATATCATGCCTTTGGCCATAAAGAAACCATTTATACATCCAAGGCCATGAACAATGTCTAAAATCACCAGACAAGACTTTACAGGGGTATCCATTGTTCTAGATGTATCCAAGTCTTGGGGACTTAGGACATTGGACATGGTCAAGGGAGGAGACATAAGGCTCATGCCTTAAAGGAATCTTATATCCATCTAGGACTAAGAAGGTTACCTCCACCAACTACACATGGCCTCTTGAGGTATCATTGTCATGTTATTGAAGA
>BSBM01000264.1:1090000-1130000 GCA_027924585.1 Larix kaempferi
TCTTGGCATTCTGTTAAAGTTTCAACAAGTTCATGTATTTTGTGTCATGTTAGCTAAAAATTGTCAATTTCAGAACCTCCATTAATTCTCCATATGCATTCATTCACCATGGTTCTCTTTGCACCTGATTTCAAAAATCTTTAAAGTCTGCTTGGGTCCCTCCCTTACAAGAAATAGCCAAGATCCTCCATTTTGAAGAAAAAATTATTCCTCTCTTTTTGTAAAAATCCCTTTGTTCCCATCTCCTTGAATAATAATAATAATACCCCCATAATCGCAGCTAACCCCTTCTCCTTTCACATATAAAATAAACAAATGATCAAAAACCTTTTCTCCCTGTATCTTTTCACCCATATATAATATTAATATATTGTATAGTTGTTATATATATTTATTTAATTATAAAAGTTATTATATATATTTATTTAATTATAAAAGTTATTATATAATATTTATATAATTATAAGTATATGTACTAGTATTAATAAATTAATAAAAAAGAAGAATATAAACAAAACAAATGTAACATATAGAAGGAAACTCAAAAAAAGTGAAAAGTGAATGAGCAGTAAATTCCTTACAAGCTTAAGGGGTTTGGCATGTTCGAAATGCCCTCTCTACAAAAAGGCAACAAAAAATTGTGCGTTTCATCATCCTTACCTACCATTGTGGCTTAATAAATTGCGGGCACAAAACGACAACCAGAGACTGGCAGGCTGACGAGTAGAGAGCATAGACCACAGAACAAGGAGTAGAAACCGTGGGGAAACATGAAAACCAATGGAAAATCCAGAGCGGATTAGAAGGACATGCAACAGAAATGTATTTGTTGGACGGATGATGAAAGAGGTACAATGTTTTGCAAAATTTACCTCACAAAAAAAGCCTATCGACATGATAATATTAATTAGAAAATACAATTTATAGAATAAAAATAAATTCAATCATTATGAATAAAAACAAATCAAAAAACTATTTAACTTTCATACATTTTTTAGTCCCTTGGAGAGACACTATATGTTCCACTCTTTTCAATTAATTTGTGCAGATACATTGAATACATTTGAAATCTATAATGTTGAATGAAAATATTTTATTTAACAATAATTATTTAATAAAATATGTAAATACATGTTCAGATTTTATTGAATCAACAAAGTTGATTAGACTAATATTATCATTGATCGAAATTAACAAAAATAAAAAATACAATCCTACTTTAGATATGGAAATATATTTTTCTTAGTGGATTGATAGGTGTACAAAGTGTATAGACTAACAAGACTGATAAGGGATACAATGTGGCTAGAGAGCTAAACTTGACATCCATTATTTGCATTGGCATGCCCTCTTGCTTCTACAATATTCCAGCACATTCACAACACATAATATCTTTTCTCAAAATCCTATATTAAAACATATTCATTTATAATTCATCATTTTCTTTATAATCATAATAATATATATATATATATATATATTAATTTACCTTTTATAATATTTCTTCACTAAAAATAATCTAATTAAAATACATATAATAATACAATATACATTTCAATAATTATAACACAATTTTTCTTATATAATCACACTACTTACAGTTAATTCTTATACATTTCAAATGATTAAGTACACAATCTATCTACTAATAAATTATGAAATAGTTTTTAGAATGATGAACATATTTATAATTATTAATGTATTAGATAATTATGTTTGATTCAAATCACAGTGATATATCAAAGCTCCATTGCAAATATTTACATACAATTTTACATATTTAAAGTCAATTACTTATTACATAAACAACACTCTCCGTTCAAGAAATTTAAGCCTCACTGCAGTACTCTCTGTACTCTTGGTTGCTTCAATCCCTGGACAAAATTAATTTGTTTATTTCTGGACACATCCAATGTAAATGATCGTAGGCATATTGAGAATTCATGGGATATGGAGGTGGGTTTCAAACCCTCGACAGGTTTGGCTTCGGCTTCTTCATTTGAGCTGTATAAATGTATGTATGATGGTTAGGGTCTAAGTTGCACTATTATGCGGGGACTAAGCACTACTGACTGAAAACCCTGCACGAGCAATGCCTCTTAGTCTCTTCATGTGCTGGACGAAAGCCTCCATGGAAGCTCAGGTTTTGGAGGCTTTGCAGGCCCGATAGAGTTATGACTCGACTGGCGTAATCCACTTTCAATAATGGAAGGGCGGGGGGTTTGGGCTGCCTCCATGGAAGCTCAGGGTTTGGAGGCTTTGTAGGCCTGATAGAGTTCTGACTCGAATGGCATAATCCAATTTCAATAATGGAAGGGCAGGGGGTTTGGGCTCAAATTTGATGTTTTCTGAGCCAGAATCATTTCGGTGTGGATATTTTGCCTAGATAAAGGTAATAAATCCTTGTATTCCTCTGTGGATTTTTCCTTCTTGTGATAGCTTCATCAATTTGGTACTTTCCTTATAATCGATGTTTAATCAAATATCCTTGCACAACAATTCATATAATGAAATAAACTTATTGAATATGATACTTACATCCTCGCTGTTGGAGAGGGGACAGACAATAAACTCCACATCTTCATGCAACATTTGCTGTAAAAGCTGCAATTTTCAGTTTTTTTTTGCATTTTCTGAAGTTGGATAATGTTTATGGAAATGGAACTTGTATTTGGGGTTTGGATTCCAAATGCCCGTAAAGGGATTCGTTTGATTAAATTCGAGTAAGGGACTGTTTAATCTGGAAAGGCATCTGAGGCCTGGCAGGTAGATATTATATTTTGAGCACTAAATTACATGAAAGCAAAAACCAGAAGCATTGTTGTGATGCCAATGTTAACTAAATATGAAATTGATGTAATCCCTTAGTAGTTTGTATAAATCATGGGGATTAGCTATATTTTAGTATGCATATGTCAACTAAATTGACATTATTATAGAAGTGACAGATGGCTATTTCAATTTAGAGGCTGTTGGGAATACCCATAACCCATTTCATGGCTATCTATAGCCCTTCGTCGTTGTTTTTCATGGTTGGATTTTGGAGTTTTCCTCTCCTTGGAGCTTAATGGATATATTTTCCTGGAGCATATGTGAAGTGTAAGGGTTTCTATGCTGTCAATGTGTGGCTTATGTTAAATAAAATTTTCTTTATAATGTCAAGATGAAACTTACATTGCCTGGAATTGCTTTCATTCACAGGCCCATGAAGATTTTTCAGGACCAACCTCTGGAAGCACAGCATGTGTTTCACTTATACATAACAACAAACTTATTGTGGAAAATGTTGGGGATTCCTACTGTGTCCTTTCAAGAAAGGGTCAGGTAGTTTCAAGCAGTGAATTTCTCCTGGAACGTCCTTTTGTTTTTTAATATTCTACATTAGATTTGTAATGAAGTCAGACATGCATTAGTTGATCTGTTAAAACTTAAAATGATAGCAGGATAGTATTACTTTTCCATTTCACCACATTCTCCTAAGGCACTCTACTATTCATCCCTAAACAGGCTTATAATTTGTCAAGGGATCATAAGCTAGACCTTGAAAATGAAAAGGAGAGAATTATTCAAGTTAGAGGCTTTATTCATGCTGGGCGTGTGAATGGAAGTTTGAATCTGGCAAGGGCTATTGGTATATCTCAGAGGCTCATGTGCACTTCATTGATGCGTTGAAATGTATATCATAATCTTCATCGTTTGACTAAGAGTCAAGACCTAGTTTTATGTTCATTTTTAGTTTGAAATTAGGAATATAGACTTGTGATGTTTTATTGACGTCTTTAGACTCTGCATGCGTATAAGAAGTGAAAAGTTCACATTGAAACTAACCTTCTATTATTCTCCATTTGGTTCTAGGAGATATGGAGTTGAAGCAGAATAAGGTCCTACCTCCTGAAAAGCAAATTATAACTGCTTGTCCAGACATAAATGTTGTATGTATTCTCAATATTTTAGGGCCAAGTTGGTTGATTGGACATGCCAAATCACCCACTTTGTTTAGTAATTGTTTTTAAAAGTTCAGAATCACCTCTGGAATGCATAGTTTCATAAATAAGACTAGAACTTCTTTCATTTTCTCCTCTGTATTCATGCAGGTGGAACTTTGTGAAGATGATGAGTTTCTTGTCCTGGCATGCGATGGGGTGTGGTATGGCAGTAATTTCTTTTAAATAGAAGTAATTAATTGTGAATTAAGAGGCATCTATTGTTATCAGATAAATGTATTCTACTAATTTTAAAACAAGATTATTTTATTTTATCTAGTCATTATAGTCCTATTAGGTATTCTAATGTAACATTATAGTATGATAAAACCTTCTATAAACATGTTGCATGGGGATCCGTTCCAACCTTTAAAACTAGAATTCCCAATGATCCATTGTTTTGTAGACTTTGGTACGGACTCAGGAACTTTCCAGCCTTACCCACCCCATTCCCTGCCAAATTTGGGGACTTTCAAGATTTCTTAGGGAACTCCTAGTCATCCCCATCCTGAACCCTTTACCATTATGTTAAAAAAAGAAAAAGGAATATGATAACTTCTCAATTTGATTAATGATTTGGACCATATTTGCATATGTCGGTTTCACTTATTTTAGTTCTAACGGTGTTCTTATTGAGAGATGTACTTGCTACAATGGATTCTGTGCTGCGTGGCCAAAGGCATGGAAAGACTGGAAAGCATAATGGAATCTCTATTAAAAGAGGAAGGACAAGTGGATGGAATGAGCAGATTTTCCTTTCATCTACAAAAGGCCAATCTGATGCTAATGAAACAATTGTTTCTAAAGATAATTTTGGACTTTAGAAAATATTGAGATCTGACAAGTTGAAAAATCATTCTAAAAATGATGTTATCTCACCTTGATTTCAGTTATGAGTCTTGTAAAGGGACTAGAATTTCCTACTACTGCAAAGACAATGTAACATTCTTCCACTAGAAAGACTCGAAGGAAAAATAATCCTATAAATAGTGTGAGAGTAAAGACCACGCCAAGGTGGAGGGATCAAAATAAGACATCCTGCTTAGTCCAAGAGATGAGAAAAGAATTGAGAATAGCATATGGCCAGGACACTCTGTGCATGACCTTGGTAATTTTGATGCTTATTATAATGAATTATGAAAGACTCCTTCCAGCATTCAAGGATGCAATGATTAGAATTTAGAACGCATGATAGTGACAACAACAATAGAACTAATAGTCTTGTAAAGGGACTAGAATTTCCTGCTACTACAAAGACATTGCAACATTCTTCCAGTAGAAAGATTCCAAGGAAAAATAATCCTATAAATAGTGTTAGAGTAAAGACCACGCCAAGATGGAGGGATCAAAATAAGACATCCTGCTTAGTCTAGGAGAGAGAAAATAATTGAGAATAGCATATGGCCACGACACTCTGCACATGACCTTGGTAAGTTTGATGCTTATTGTAATGAATTATGAAAGACTTCTTGCAGCATTCAAGGCTGCAATGATTAGAATTTAGAACGCATGATAGTGACAACAGTAATAGAACCAATAGTTCTTATCTTAGAGTAAATCACCAATCACTAAAGAGAGGGAAGATACAAAACTTAACAAATAAATTGCATGATAATGGAAATAGAAAATGTTGCCATGCTTGGGAGATTGAATTCTGGAAAGGCGGGTGTGATAAAACAAAACAACTCAAGAAATAGTAGAAGTTGATACTTTTGCCAGGAAACCTTTGTTATACAGTTGTAGGAAGAAGATAGATGGAGACTATTCTTTGTATTCATTCTTTTCAATTGCCAAAGCTTGACAACATTTGGTTGATTAAAGCAGTTTCTATTCACATAGTTTCCCATTGAAAAAACATTTTTGTTGTGATGCTTAAAGCCTCCATGTTGTCATATTTTTTTCTAAAACTTAAAGGAACAGGAAGAAACTTTGTGTCTGAATATAGGATGCATTTAAAGTTCCACTTCTCTAATTGATCACGCCTGAAAGCTATAATTGTATGTGATCTATATAACTATCTGGGTTTAGAAGATCCGGAGCAACCACTCAATACTCACTATGACTGGAACTGTTAATAATGAATTCTACTAGTCCTGTATACTATTAACTCTGTTGCAACTGGCCACATTTTACTCTTGAAAGACATAGTGTAACATCCCATATTTTCATAAAAATTTAAAATTTTTGTAAATAGCAACAATTAGCTTAATTTAGGATAATTTATAATTGCGGAAATAATAATTACTAAATCTAGCAACATTAACTAAACCGTTGTTGTACTAAACATAAATAAAATTCTATTATAACTAATGTGACAGCGAAAACTTAATTACATTTATAACAACTATCATTGAGATAGTTAAATGCATGAATAGATTAGACTTTCGATGCGAAACCTTTCAATTGCAACAATATGTATGATTGATGTAATAATTAAATGCCCGGTTAGAAATATGACATGGTACTTTTTCTTTGAGACGATACTGACAGTTTGCTTCTTTGCTGTCCAAGGGAGTCCTATGAGGGACCCCAAAGCTTACTTAGCTACAACGCTAAAGCATTTGACATGTCTTATGTGCAGACGACAGGTAAGGAGTTTCATGATTTCAATAAATTCCAGTTTTCGTGTAAAGCTCAATTCAACGTCGTAAATAAAAATAGCATGTTTAGAGATTGTTGCAACTATAAAAACGTACAGGAATGACTTGCATGCTTACACCTTTGCTTTCCAAGGTTCATCTTATAACTGATTAAACTCAACCCAAGTTAACTGTCGAACAAGTATCTTATTAACGGCATTGTTGTTGTTGTCGTCATTGTTCTAGCTAGTTATAGTGATAGCTA
This sequence comes from Larix kaempferi, assembly GCA_027924585.1. NCBI lineage: Eukaryota > Viridiplantae > Streptophyta > Pinopsida > Pinales > Pinaceae > Larix > Larix kaempferi. The sequence goes on from BSBM01000264.1 coordinate 1,096,828, forward strand.
TCGTGTCGTCGTCATTTAGAATGATAGTACCAAATGTATGTATAAGTTATGAGCTTGTAAGCTCTTGCTACCACTAATATTCAATATATATGAAGAGATAAAAACATTAATATATGAACATGACTAACCAAATGTTATGTAGATATAGTGCAATTTAAGCTTTGGACTATATATATAATTTTTATTCTATTTATAAACAAAATACAACCTATCCAAAGTCTTTATGACAACAATAGTGTGACTATACCTATTTTCGATTTAATGTCAATATTAAAACATACATCGGAGATGTTGGCAATATATGCATCGTTAGAATCATGACATTATTATGCAAGTGTTTGTAAATTAAATACAAACATTGTAATGTATGAAAGCGATGACAATAAGATATAAACCTTGGAATTATAATTCATGTATTTGCATACACGTTATTACTATTATGATGAATACAACATTGTTAAATATTGTTATGTTAACAAATGAAGCATGTTATGTTTGTTATCACATCAAGGTACTAACAAACATTAAATGGATTTGGTAGGTCGCTAGCTCATCAATTTGGCACCGGTCTCGAGCTATAGTAGGGATCACATATCCAATCCTGCAATAAAAGCTTAGTACTGCCTCCCTGCCGAGTTATAAACCAAGAGAACCATGTAGAAGTGAATGCCTCCATGCTCGTCAAAGTGTAAGGGTTATATGCCAAGCATTTGATCGTACTTGCTCCACCGTATGCCATAGTGGCAATGTCAAAAGGCAATGCAGAGTGGGCATTAAATTCTATATGGGACAGGTCGTTGAATCAATTAAGTTGGCATGTGTCTCGAACTGTAAAAGAGATCGTGTAATGATCTTCCATTAACGAGTTGGTGCCATATCCTTGCCGAGTTGGATAGCCCATGTTCCACGTAGGTTTGCTTTCCTTGTTGCTTTCTATTGTGGCAGAATAATACGCCCTCGTACTGGTTGTTTCTGACTTAAGTGTTTGCCAAGATGGCAATGTCAAACGGTAATGGAGGATGGTATTAAATGTTGATTTTGTGGATACCAAAGTAGACATAGCTGGCATTGTTGTAATCGTTGATGATCGTGAGTCTAAGCCGTCGGATGGTAACCCTAACATCTATCGTGTGTTTGAGTTATTAACTTGGAAAAGTGGTTCAGTGTGTTATTGTTTTTGCTGGAGGTGGCCGACAGGCTACCGAGATTTTGGTAGAAATTTTGCAAGGGTTTCGAACCCGAGATTTGTGAACTGGTGCAGAAGGTTGCGGGTTTTAACCTCTGTAATGGTGTTGTAATTTTAGATGGAGTCCAAGTTCAGAATGATGAAGTGTTGAAGGTTTGAAGTTCTTTGTTGTATGGTACAAATGAGTTGCAAACAGAAAGTGCTTGCATTCTCTCGTCGAGACTAGAACGAACCCTTTTTTGTTGTCCTAAAGTATGCCAAGACTGGCCACAAGTGGTGAAGGTAAGAATCCAAGATGAAATAATGTTTCTTTTACTGTATCTCGATTCTCAGTTTGATAGTAGCATGAGTCTAACTCTGAACTATTGTTTGTAGGTGCACGGTGTAAAAAGAAGGTTTGACTAGGGTCTGGCGAAAGGAAAAACCATGCAATCTTACACCGGTAAACTTCGGGTCTTCCATACCCTCTTAGTGCTCTTTGTCTGTGACGTGGCTCTATCGTTGAAGATGGTTGGGGAAATCTTCGAAACACTTTTATTTGACAGTGATACTTGGGTGCTATATTTTGTAAACTTTGATGTTTATCGACTGGAGATATAACTCGTCGATTTTGAATATTTGGGCTCTTCTACCTATTGAATTTTTGGGATAAACCCTGTGTAACCTTGTTTTTCAAAACATATTATAAATGTTGCTTGAGAGCTTCGTCTTCGTTTAGAGGTCATTCTGTTGTGATGTTTGAGGTTCTGTGAGATTTGACTTGTTTTTGGTAATCGTTTGAGAAAGTAAGAAGAGAGCCAAGGGCTTGATCTCTGTGTAAGATAATACTCCTTTTGGTAATACAATGTATGTTAAAACATTTGTATAGATACCTGGTTTGTTTATTTGGATACTGTAAGTTGATGTCGTAATTCCTTGTTTGGTAATGTTGACAAATAATAGAGTGAATCTGTCGAAACGGTTTACAATAATATGTACATGGGAAATGAATAGTATTAAACCCTACATTCGTGTTTTATTTGTATTTGGATAAAACAAAGATAAAAATGGAAGACTAAACCTAACTAGGGTTTGAAATGAAAACTAAACAAAATACTAATGACACTAACAGCTTTGCAATAGAATAAGTGAGTATAAACAAAGTGATGTTCATAGAGTTTCTACTGTTTGTTAGGATGATAATTAACACGATGTTTATAATAAGAGATAGAAAACTATTTCTTATCAGCAACATAATATTTCTATTTAATCTATATTCTGTTTGATCTGTAAGTTTATGAAATTGATAAAATAAGAAATGAAAGAGAAATGGTGTGTGTATGAGTGTATTGTAGAAACTTGAAAATTATAGAATGACTGTGAAAAACTTTTGTTTACAGCATGTAATTCAAGTTAATAGTACAGAAAGATAATAACCTTGGAAAACATTAACAGAGATAATGAAATCAAGTGTCTGTAAACAATAAGAAAACTGGTAATGATTGTTATGTATAATCTTATTTGGATGATCACTATCATTTAATTTTTACTCTGTTATGATACATGCATACCTGTGATTTCTATATTTTTCTTTTATACAGAAAATTGATATGAATACAGAAATTATACATTATTTAATTTCTCAGAAAGCTCTAATACTTATAATACATTCATAGATACTATGCATAATCTTTCTACTATTATTTAACTTGGGAACAGAAAAACTGAAACATAAATAATTACTATCTATTTATCGAATTTAAATGGCAATTTGCCTATCTTCTAATCTACTTTAATTTGCATATCTCTACTAGAGTACGATGCTCCCAAACAACATGTGGAAAAATGGGGATATTGATTTATCAATTTAACATTTAAACTTAAACATTCAGACTTAAACATTTCCATAATTAGATTCTTTTCGAAAGCAAATAAACAGAATAATACTAGATAAACAGAACAGGATTATTTACTGAGCATAAGTTAGGAAATCTTTTTAAAAACCTGAGAAACTCTGTAGGGAAACAAACAACTCAGGAAGACTATTCCACCCAACCAAACTCCTGAAAACAGTCAAATGTTGTCTTAGGACCCCCGAGCCTGTTCGCTAAACCACCAGGAGGAAGAAACTTCAGGAATTAGGACTTCTTCTTGTTGTAGCAGTAATCTTCTAAATATTCAATAGGTAGAAGTCCAAAAAGACTTGCTCCTACAACTCTGTTTCTCCTCAGTAAATAAGCAAAACTCAGTTTTCAATCACCACTAACCTCCCTTATTCGAATCTCTCTTGAAATCACCTGATTTACAAGAGGAAAATATTCTGCAGAAATATTGATTAAGGGCTGCCTACCCAATTCGAATTTGCCTTTATAGGCTACCTAGGCCTTTTCAAATGTTACTGGGTCATTAAATGAGCTGCCTACTCACTCCCTCTACCTGCGGGATAATGCCCTATTTTAGGGGAAGTTGTCCCATAACCAACAGTTAGTGGTGTGATGTAACTGCTGCCATGTGTCCCATATCTTCCAACAGCTTCCATTCCTCCTAGTGGGTCAATGAACACTCATTAAACAGTCCTCTTGAGTGTTTGTTTCCTAATTAATTTATTTAAATAATAATATTCAGTAATTACATTCATTCATGATCAAAACTGATCATAATTACAAAACTTGTAATTAAATTTAACATAAGGTATTTTTGCAAATAAATAATAATGTTCAGAAATTTGGGTAGGTGACATAAACCCCCACTTAAGTCTCAACATCGTCCTCGATGTTGGCTAGTCACTCCTTGAGTGTTCCTGAAATAGAGTTGTGTATGCTGCCCACATACTACTCTCCAACTCCCAAGTTGCCTCTTCTAGGCTAAGTTGCTTCCATTGCACCTTCACTTGCCCAATGCTGCGATTCCGGAGAATAGTTTCCCTCCTTCCGAGGATACAATCTAGTTCCACCAGAAAATCTCCGTCTTGCCCCACCTGTACATCATTCCAGTTTACAACATGAGTAGTATCGTGCACATATTTCTTTAAAAGTGATATATGAAAAACATTATGTATTTTTAGGTTAGGTGGTAAAGCCAGTTGGTATGCCACTGCTCCAACCTTAAATAATATTTCAAAAGGACCACAATACCTGGGTGCCAACTTGGCACAGCTCCCCAATTTCAATGACTCTTTTTCGGTCTTACCTTGAGAAACACATGTTCACCCACCTGGAACTCTTTATGAGTTATTTTTGAATCTGCTTGACTTTTCTGCCTATCTTGGGCAGCTTTTAAATGTTCTTGCACTTGTTTCACAATTAGTTCTAATTCTTGCAATAATTCAGGTCCTAAAACAACTCTATTGATTGGATCATTCCATGAAACAGGTGTATTACATTTTCTACCATAAAGAATTTCAAAAGGACTAAGTGTGGCTGAAGCATGATAATGATTATTATAAGCAAATTCTGCTAAGTGCAGATAATCTTCCCACTGACCCAAGCTGATCCTTAACATACATTCTTAATAAATCTTCTAACACTTGATTTACCCTTTCTGTCTGTCCATCCGTCTATGGATGAAATGATGTACTGAAATTTAGAGTTGTATTCAGTCCTTTAAACAATGATCTCCAGAAGTTTCCTGTAAACTTCGAGTCACGATCTAAAATTATTACCTTTGGTATTCCATGTAGTCTAAAGATCTGTTTCATTAAAATATCTGCATTGTATGGTGCTTTATGTGTGGTCTTCACTGGTATGAAATGTGTTGCCTTGCTGACTTTGTCCACCACCACCATGATGGAATCATGTTGTTTCTGATTTTTAGGCAATCCAGTAATAAAATCTATGCTGATCACTTCCCATTTCCAACTTGGTATTGGTAGTGGTTGCAACAATCCAGCAGGATGTTGATGTTCAACCTTCACCTTTTGACAGTCCAAGCATTTTGCAAGGTATTCTGCTACTTCATCTTTCATTCTAGGCCAATAGTATTCTTTTCTCAGCATAGTGATGGTCTTTTGATATCCTGGATGACCAGAATAGTGACTTTTATGCATTTCATTTAATATCAGAAATTTTATTTTTGGTATATTTGGTACATACAATATGTTTTTATATAGTAATAGACGATTTTCCTTAATTCTATAATCTGCCATACAATTTTCAGAACTGTTATTAGCTGTCTTTTCCTTCATTTTTCTGTATTCTTCATCTGTTTCACCTTTTTCCAAAATCTGATTTTCCAAATCAGTTGAATAATTACTAATTGCTGAAATGAAATTTAGTTTTGCCTTGTGACTCAAGGCATCTGCAACTTTATTCTCCTTTCCTTTGATATGTTGAATTTCGAAATCATACTCACTTAAGAACGTTGACCATCTAGCTTGTCTAGCGTTCAAGTTTTTCTGATCCAATAAATATTTCAGACCCATGTTATCTATTAATAATGTAATCTTTCTGCCAATAAGGTGATGATGCCACATTTTTAAGGCATGAATAACTGCTAATAACTCTAAATCATATGTAGAGTAACTATTTTCATGTACTTTCAGCTTTCTAGATTCATATGCTATTGCATGCCCTTCCTGTGTCAAGACTCCACCGAGTCCATCATTGCATGCGTCTGTACAAACTACAAAATCCTTGTCGGGGTCAGCTATCTTCAAGATAGGTGTTGTCGTTAATAGTTCCTTTAATTTCTTAAAACTCTCAGCACATTTCTGATCCCAAACAAATTTCTTCCCTTTCTTCTACAAGGAAGTTATGGGGTTGGCAATTTTTGAAAAATTTCTATAAACTTTCTATAATACCCCGTAATGCCCATAAATGATCTCACATCTGACACATCTTTCGGAACCGGCCAGTCATTAATGGCCCTTATCTTGTCGGGGTCAACCGAGATTCCCTATGCTGAATTTTGTCTTTGTGGAAGTCACACTTACTAAATTTGGCATACAATTGATGATCTCTTAATACTTGTAAGACAATCCGTAAATGTTCATCATGCTCTTCTGTGATTTTTGAGTACACTAAAATATCGTCCATAAACACAACAACAAACTTATCTAAGTACTTATGCAAAGTATTATCCATCAAACACATAAATACATCCGGGGCATTAGTCAAGCCAAATGGCATGACTACGAACTCGTAATGTCCATACCGAGTTCGGAAAGCTATCTTGAAAATATCTTCATCTTTAACCCTTACTTGATGATATCCTGATCTTAGATCAATCTTCGAAAATACTATTGCTCCACACAGCTGATCAAATAGATCATCTATGTGGGGCAACGGGTATCTATTCTTGATCATCATCTTATTAAGCTGGCAATAATCTATGCACAGTCTTAATGTTCCATCTTTCTTCTTAACGAAGATGACAGGTGCTCCCCAAGGAGACACACTGGATCTAATATACTTCTTGTCGATAAGTTCCTTCAACTGAGATTTTAATTCGTTTAACTCCAGTATATTCATTCGGTATGGAGCTTTTGAATTTAGTACTGCTCCTGGTATTAACTCTATGGTAAAATCTAAATCTCTTTTGGGTGGTAATCCTGGAATCTCCTCAGGAAATACATCTTTAAAATCTTTTAGGATAGGTATGTCCTCTAATTTCAGTTTATCCTCTTTATCCATAATCTCATCATTTATCACATTTACTGCAAACATTTGGCATCCCTTCCTAACTGCCCTCTTAACTTGCATGGTTGAAATTTGTCAAGGGTTACCTTCCTTGGAATGCCTTTTATTTCTACAGTTTTCCCTTCATCATTTAAGCATGTAAAAAATTTTCCGTAATAGTCTAGGATGACATGATGGGATTCTAACCAGTCCATCCCAACTATAATATCATATGATCCTAAAGGTAAAATTTTCAGCTTGATTTGTTTTTGCAAATGGTTCATGGATAAAACACAGTTCTCTATAAAATCTAAAACTTTCCTCTTTGTTCCAGTTGCTAGTCTAACTAGCCATGATTTATTAAACTTTTCAGTTTTCAGTTTAAGACTTTCTACAACATCTAGTGATATATAACTTAAACTAGCACCTGGGTCAATTAAAATAGTAACAGGATGGTCATGTATCATACCTTCAATCTCTACCATGGAGATTTGATGATCTGCTTGCCTGTTGTCAAGTGTTGCGTTAATTCTTGGCATCTCCCTTGCTACGTCTCCAACAGTTGGTTCAGTCTGTATAGACTTGATGTTGTTTGTCTTCTGTTTCCTTAAGGAACATTCTGATGCGTAATGGGGGCCTTGACATTCAAAACATTTAATATGTGCCTTTGGCTCACTGGTCTTGGAAGTATTAGGTGCATTTCTGGGTGCTGTAGAATTCTGCTGTGAATTATTTCTGGAATTATTCCCTTGGGAATTTCGATTCTGAAAATTCTTCCTTTGGAATCCGGAATTCCCACTGAATCTGAAATTTTTCTTCTTCTGTTCAAAATTGTTGGGTTTATGATTTTTCCAATTAGACATACCCTCTCTCTTCCGATTTGTATCATAACAGAAAATTGCTTTCCTCATAGCCTCCTCTAATGTTTTAGGACTGTCATATTCAATTCTATTTTTAATGCTGAAAGGTAAACAACTTAAGTACCTTTGAATTTTTGGTTTTTCTTCTATGAAGTAGGGTACATATCTCAGTAAGTTCAGAAACTTACTGTTCAATTCCTTCATGTTCATACCTCCCAACTTCAAATCGTAAAACTCTTTAGATTTTTCTTCGTAGTACTGTTCAGATAGATACTTCTTTTTGAAATATCGTTTGAAATCACTCCAGCTTACATCTTTATCCTTGATGCCCTTTACCCTTTTGACATCTTTCCACCAGATATCTGCTTTTCCGGTTAAGTTATATATAGCCATTTTTGCTTTTAAGAACTCTGAATAGTTGTAGATATGAAAGTATTTCTTCATCCCTGACAGCCATGCTTCAGCTGTCTCACCTTTCTCAGTTTCTCCATTGAAAGTTGGAGGTCTTATCTTCTTGAATTCTCCAAAAATATGCTCATATTCTTTTTTATTTTTCCTTCTTGGTTTGGAATCTTCTTCAATGATGTCACTGGTGTAATTACGTTTCTTTTTGCGTTCTGCAATAGCATCTCCAGATGAGGTTGAGCTATCTTTTACTTCACTGAATTTGATGTTCTTATTTTTATCGGCATGAGGCCTGTTCTCAACTTTGGAAATATCCTCATTGTTTTTCTCTTGTTCCTCTATTTGGTTCTGTTCAAACAGCACTTGATTCAGTTGTTCTTATGCTTGCAGAATCCTTTCATTATCTAGTTTCACAGATCTGATTTCTGCTTTTAAATCTTGAAAGGCACGTAACAGTTCTGTAGAACTGTTATTTATTTCCCCGGGACCTTCCTCTACATAGTGTTGTCCCAAACTGTGACTGTTAGGATGAAATCTGTCACTTAAATGTTCAATTGAGTTCTCCATACCTATAACTGGAAATAATTTCTGAAGATAACATAATAATAAAATTTTCAAGTTAGTATAATTTTCTATTGTATATAAAAATTTCTACTGCATGTTTTGGACCTCATTCAGGCCTAGAGTTTGAACTTGTGCTCTGATACCACATGTAACATCCCATATTTTCATAAAAATTTAAATTTTTTGTAAATAGCAACAATTAGCTTAATTTAGGATAACTTATAATTGCGGAAATACTAATTACTAAATGTAACAACATTAACTAAACCGTTGTTGTACTAAACATAAATAAAATTCTATTATAACTAATGTGACAGCGACAACTTAATTACATTTATAACAACTATCATTAAGATAGTTAAATGCATGAATAGATCAGATTTTTGATGCGACACCTTTCAAATGCAACGATATGTATGATTGATGTAATAATGAAATGCCCGGTTAGAAATATGACATGGTACTTTTTCTTTGAGACGATACTGACAGTTTGCTTCTTTGTTGTCCAAGGGAGTCCTATGAGGGACCCCGAAGCTTACTTAGCTACAACGCTAAAGCATTTGACCTATCTTATGTGCAGACGACAGGTAAGGAGTTTCATGATTGCAATAAATTCCAGTTTTCGTGTAAAGCTCAATTCAATGTCGTAAATAAAAATAGCATGTCTAGAGATTGTTGCAACTATAAAAATGTACAAGTATGACTCGCATGCTTACACCTTTGCTTTCCAAGGTTCATCTTATAACTGAGTAAACTCAACCCAAGTTAATTGTCGAACAAGTATCTTATTAATGACATTGTTGTTGTTGTCGTCATTGTTCTAGCTGGTTATAGTGATAGCTGTCGTGTCGTCGTCATTTCGAATGATAGTACCAAATGTATGTATAAGCTATGAGCTTGTAAGCTCTTGCAACCACTAATATTCAATATATATGAAGAGATAAAAACAATAATATATGAACATGACTAACCAAACGTTATGTAGATATAGTGCAATTTAAGCTTTGGACTATATATATAATTTTTATTCTATTTATAAACAAAATACAACCTATCCAAAGTCTTTATGACAACAATAGTGTGACTATACCTATTTTCGATTTAATGTCAATATTAAAACATACATCGGAGATGTTGGCAATATATGCATCATTAGAATCTTGACATTACTATGCAAGTGTTTGTAAATTAAATACAAACATTGTAATGTATGAAAGCGATGACAATAAGATATAAACCTTGGAATTATAATTCATGTATTTGCATACATGGTATTACTATTATGATGAATACGACATTGTTAAATATTGTTATGTTAACAAATGAAGCATGTTATGTTTGTTATCACATCGAGGTACTGACAAACATTAAATGGATTTGGTAGGTCACTGGCTCATCAATTTGGTGCCGGTCTCAAGCTATGGTAGGGATTACGTATCCAATCTTGCAATAAAAGCTTAGTACTGCCTCCCTGCCGATTTATAAACCCAGAGATCCACGTAGAAATGAATGCCTCCATGCTCGTCGAAGTGTAAGGGTTATATGCCAAGTGTTTGATCGTACTTGCTCCACCGTATGCCATAGTGGCAATGTCGAAAGGTAATGCGGAGTGGACATTAAATTCTATATGGGACAGGCCGTTGAATCAATTAAGTTGGCATGTGTCTCAAACTGTAAAAGAGATCGTGTAATGATCTTCCATTAACGAGTTGGCGCGATATCCCTGCCGAGTTGGATAGCCCATGTTCCACGTAGGTTTTCTTTCCTTGTTGCTTGATATTGTGGCAGAATAATACACCCTGGTACTAGTTGTTGCTGACTTAAGTGTTTTCCAAGATGGCAATGTCAAACGGTAATGGAGGATGGCATTAAATGTTGATTTTGTGGATACCAAAGTAGACATAGTTGGCACTGTTCTAACCGTCGATGATCGTGAGTCTAAGCCGTCGGGTGGTAACCCTAACATCTATCGTGTGTTTGAGTTATTAACTTGGAAAAGTGGTTCAGTGTGTTATTGTTTTTGCTGGAGGTGGCTGACAGGCTGCCGAGATTTTGGTAGAAAGTTTGCAAGGGTTTCGAACTCGAGATCTGTGAACTGGTGCAGAAGGTTACAAGTTTTAACCTCTGTAATGGTGTTGTAATTTTAGATGGAGTCCAAGTTCAGAGTGATGAAGTGTTGAAGGTTTGAAGTTCTTTGTTGTATGGTACAAATGAGTTGCAAACAGCAAGTGCTTGCATTCTCTCATCGAGATTGGAACGAACCCTTTTTCGTCGTCCTGAAGTATGCCAAGACTGGCCACAAGCGGTGAAGGTAAGCGTCCAAGATGAAATAATGTTTCTTTTACTGTATCTCGATTCTCAGTTTGATAGTAGCATGATTCTAACTCCAAAATATTGTTTGTAGGTGCAAGGTGTAAAAAGAAGGTCTGACGAGGGTATGGTGAAAGGAAAAACCATGCACTCTTACACCGGTAAGCTTTGGGTCTTCCATACCCTCTTAGTGCTCTTCGTCTGTGTCCTGGCTATATCGTTGAAGATGGTTGGAGAAATCTTCGAAACACTTTTATTTGACAGTGATACTTGGGTGCTATATTTTGTAAACTTTGATGTTTATCGACTGGAGATATAACTCGTCGATTTTGAATATTTGGGCTCTTCTACCTATTGAATTTTTGGGATAAACCCTGTGTAACCTTTTTTTTCAAAACATATTATAAACATTGCTTGAGAGCTTCGTCTTCGTTTAGAGGTTATTCTGTTGTGATGTTTGAGGTTCTGTGAGATTCGACTTGTTTTTTATAATCGTTTGAGACAATAAGAAAGAGAGCCGAGGGCTTGATCTCTGTGTAAGATAATACTCCTTTTGGTAATACAATGTATGTTAAAATATTTGTATATATACCTGGTTTGTTTATTTGGATACTGTAAGTTGATGTCGTAATTCCTTGTTTGGTAATGTTGATAAATAATAGAGTGAATATGTCGAAATGGTTTACAATAATATGTACATGGGAAACGAATAGTATTAAACTCTACATTCGTGTTTTATTTGTATTTGGATAAAACAAAAATAAAAATGGAATACTAAATCTAACTAGGGTTTTAAATGAAAACTAAACAAAATACTAATGACACTAACAGCTTTGCAATAGAATAGGTGAGTATAAACAAAGTGATGTTCATAGAGTTTCTACTGTTTGTTAGGATGATAATTAACACGATGTTTATAATAAGAGATAGAAAACTATTTATTATCAGCAACATAATATTTCTATTTAATCTATATTCTGTTTGATCTGTAAGTTTATGTAATTGATAAAATAAGAAATGAAAGAGAAATGGTGTGTGTATGAGTGTATTGTAGAAACTTGAATTTATATAATGACTGTGAAAAACTTTTGTTTACAGCATGTAATTCAAGTTAATAGTACAGAAAGATAATAACCTTGAAAAACATTAACAGAGATAATGAAATCAAGTGTCTGTAAACAATAAGAAAACTGGTAATGATTGTTATGTATAATCTTATTTGGATGATCACTATCATTTAATTGTTACTCTGTTATGATACATGCATACCTGTGATTTCTATATTTTTCTTTTATACAGAAAATTGATATGAATATAGAAATTATACATTATTTAATTTCTCAGAAAGCTCTGATACTTATAATACATTCATAGATACTATGCAAAATCTTTCTACTATTATATAACTTGGGAACAGAAAAACTGAAACATAAATAATTACTATCTATTTATCGAATTTAAATGGCAATTTGTCTATCTTCTAATCTACTTTAATTTGCATATCTCTACTAGACTACGATGCTCCCAAATAGCATGTGGAAAAATGGGGATATTGATTTATCAATTTAACATTTAAACTTAAACATTCAGACTTAAACATTTCCATAATTAGATTCTTTTCGAAAGCAAATTAATAGAATAATACTAGATAAACAGAACAGGATTATTTACTGAGCATAAGTTAGGAAATATTTTTAAAAACCTGAGAAACTTTGTAGGGAAACAAACAACTCAAGAAGACTGTTCCACCCAACCAAACTCCTGAAAACAGTCAAATGTTGTCTTAGGACCCCCGAGCCTGTTCGCTGAACCACCAGGAGGAAGAAACTTCAGGAATTAGGACTTCTTCTTGTTGTAGCAGTAATCTTCTAAATCTTCAATAGGTAGCAGTCCAAAAATACTTGCTCCTACAACTCTGTTTCTCCTCAGTAAATAAGCAAAACTCAATTTTAAATCACCACTAACCTCCCTTATTCGAATCTCTCTTGAAATCACCTGATTTACAAGAGGAAAATATTCTGCAAAAATATTGATTAAGGGCTGCTTTCCCAATTCGAATTTGCCTTTATAGGCTGCCTAGGCCTTTTCAAATGTTACTGGGTCATTAAATGAGCTACCTTCTCACTCCCTCCACCTGGGGGATAATGCCCTGTTTTAGGGGAAGTTGTCCCATAACCAATAGTTAGTGGTGTGATGTAACTGCAGCCATGTGTCCCATATCTTCCAACAGCTTCCATTCCTCCTAGTGGGTCAGTGAACACTCATTCAACAGTCCTCTTGAGTGTTTGTCTCCTAATTAATTAATTTAAATAATAATATTCAGTAATTACATTCATCCATGATCAAAACTGATCATAATTACAAAACTTGTAATTAAATTTAATATAAGGTATTTTAGCAAATAAATAATAATGTTCAGAAATTTGGGTAGGTGACACATAGTCAGTCATTGTAAGTTATGCCTTATAGTTGCTTGCAATTAGCTTTATAGCTACTTGTATATAAGTTGGGAAATATTTCCATGATATGCTCCTGCTATTTATATATCACAGCTCTTATAGTGTCTTGCGTGAACTTAATTGTATGATGATCATTGATAACATTGCTAGGAAAACAACTATGTCTTTCATATTATAAGCCCATGTCAAAACTAACAACCAGAAATTTATGTTCTGTATTAAACAGAAAGCGGATCAAATTTTTAGACTGTAATGTTAACAAACCATAGATCGAAAGCAGGCCAAGTTGAATGCATAGCAAAAACTAACTTATTAACATTATTAAAATCAATATTATAGCAAGCATTCTGTTTATATTTCGTAAGTGTTACCCATTACTGTCTACTTATGACAGTACCTACCGTTTGGGGTATTTGTGTTTTAAATGTAAAATTCTAAGATCATGAAAATGTGACCCTAAGGAAGCTCAATTGAAATTGCAGAAGTGCATGGAGTATTGTAAGACATTCCAATGCAACTAATGGTACACAAAATTTGGCGTTAAGAAAATTGTCATCCCCATTTGATTTGTATGCATATATTTCTCAGTGGTACTAGAACATGGTATGTCTGAAATGCATGTTTATTCAGATGATCTGAACATTTTGTAAGAGGAAAAACGATTATTTCCCCTCCCAAATTTAGGTAAAATAGGGTTTGGTACAAAGTTGAGGTAAAAGCCAACTCTTGATCAATAGTTTTCAGTCGATCTGGAATTTTGTAGGTAAATCCCACATGGTTTAGATTGATTGAAAAATCTTTGCACAGTATGCTAGAAAGTTGAAGCTTTCACTCAAATTCTTACCATCTAAATCTTGGAGAGTAGTTTTTCTCTGCATTAGTATTATGTTCGTCCATCAACATGCTTGTCTATATCCTTGTTGCTATACAATAGAATATAGAAAATGGATTGCCGATTAAAACATTCAAGGGAGACAGGAACCTATGGGACTGTGTACAATACCAAGGATAAGAACACAAGGAAATTAGTCGATCTCAAGAAAACGAGGTTGGAGTTTGACGAAGAGGGTATTCCTCCCACCGCTCTCCGTGATATTTCCCTTCTGTAGATGTTTTCTAAGGATATCCACATTGTCAAATATTACAGGTGCATTAGATTATCCACATTCTCTCTGTATTTTATAGGGCATTTGTATATAAATCTGTGAACCTTAAACCCAAACTTGTGGTAGAGTCTTCCAATGGTTTGAATCCTAAAACAACCCATCTCGTCCAATGAATCTTGGAATTGAATTGGAAAGGCACAACAAAGTACCTTCTAGTAAGTACGGTTACCAACTTACCTCTGTTGAATCCTATAGGTTCCAAACTTTCAAATCTAGCTAACTACAGTCTGGTATGTAGATCATAATCCAATGAACTAGCATATGAATATTTGACCGTTAAGGCTGAGCTACATGATATTCCAGGCCCATTTTTATTATAATCCCTTCCACTTAATAGAAATGGCATTCTCCTTTTGGGTTGGGGGAACTTTCCACTATTTCTGCAGGCCTTTCATAGTCATTGTTGATTTTTGTAGGGAGAGAAACCTTCTCCCCCCTTTCCTGTCTTAGAAACAGATTCATATTTACTGAAATTGGTGATGTTGCATACATATCCAGTAAAAACTTGTACTTTCAGTCTGGACTCCATGATGCTAGTTGTAATGTCCCTTGCTGGTTATGGCTCATGTGTTGGTAGGTGTAGCTTTGATTGCAATTTTTCGTGTATTATTTTTAGTTGCTACTTTGAGGCTGTCCAAAATCTCACCAAGATCTTTTCCAGGGGAAGTTTATGAAATTTGCAGCTTTGAATCAAGGGAATAGACATATTTTCAAGTACAGGAGGTGTGGAATATAAAATTTTTAATAAATGGAGTCACACACACACACAGATATATATATATATATATATATATATAGAGAGAGAGAGAGAGAGAGAGAGAGAGAAGTCTATTTATTCTAAGTTTTCGACTTTAGGGTAGATTTTGGTTGGAATCCGGTAATTTCTTTTTGGTAAAATCCATATTTCTACGTGTTTAAATTGTATTTTTGAATCCATAAATAGATTCAGCACCCTCACATACCCCATGGCACCCAAATTATGCAATTTCTATAGCTAATATATGTGATTCTGAGATTTTTTAAATATTTCCAACCGGAATACGAACAAAATTAAACGGAAAACATGCTCGGAAAAAGGTTGAGAATGTAGAATATTTAGACTACACCTATAGATAGATAGATAGATAGATAGATAGATAGATAGATAGATATATGACTCCATTTATTTTATATATATAATTTTAATAGTACCGGTTATAAATTTGTATCAAAAAGGCTTTAATCGAACTGTACAGCTGAGTAATACAAAAGTATGAGGTGGTCTAGGTGT
This sequence comes from Larix kaempferi, assembly GCA_027924585.1. Taxonomy (NCBI): domain Eukaryota; kingdom Viridiplantae; phylum Streptophyta; class Pinopsida; order Pinales; family Pinaceae; genus Larix; species Larix kaempferi. Next base: position 1,112,642 of record BSBM01000264.1, read on the forward strand.
GGTCCCCAGATCTTCTGAAAGACAAAAAATGCCATAGTTGTTCTATTGTCCTTTTCAGAGAAGACTAAAAAGCTACATGTATAAACCTAGTAAAAGACACCCAATACAAAAAGAGATTTAGTTTTACATATCATGCTAGAACATTAGTGAAAGAAGTGTTGGCAGTGGGTTTTTCCTGGTTCTCTATTGTCTTGATGTAATTCTGGATTCTCAAGCTCCATGTCTTCATATATTTCTTTCCAGAGAAAAAACATATTTCTTGTTCCAGTATAGAAAAAAAAATACATTATGCAGGTGCTCAAGGCATTGTATCAACTGTAGGGAGGTCTAGAAGCCTCCAACGTTAACCAAAAAAGAAAAAAAGATAAGCAAAGGTAAGTTGTTTGTCCAGCAGGATCATCAGTCTCCATATAGTTCTATAGTGAGATCTTGGATGATTATATATCCATTACAGTCATCCTTTCTAGTATACTGAAATTACATTATGATGAGAGTCAAATGACCAATATAAAGGCTAAATACAAAATCATCAATGTCTTGAAAATTTAGATCCAAATCACCGACAGAGATCTGTCCATCTGGTGATTCTTCAATAGAAACCTGACCTACAGGGGAAAGCAATCCTCTTTTAGATAAATCATTTTCCAAGGAGTTGTGTTCATGATAGACATGAGTGAAAGATAAGGAGTCAAAAGTGTTTTAGATGTCTCTTAGACTAGTTTAAGTTTGTGGATTTATAATGAGTGTATTTGACTTAGACGTTATACCCACTCTCTCTATGTTAATAGCAGAGAGAATCCAATGAAAAGATGCTTTAAGTTTCTCAAACAAAAAACAATGAGAAGAGGAGAGGTGCAGAGGTTGAGTTAGGTTGCCGATATCCAAGAACAACATGATTTCAATGAGGAGAATCGCATGAGTAGGAAAATATATCATTGAGTTCAATGAGGAGGATTGCATGAGTAGGAAAATATATCAACAACATCAAAGATATCCGTTTTTAAATCTAAACAACCAAACAGAACTGATAATATCTTATGTACACAAATTTTACAAATTAGCTTAGAGAAGAGATCATCATTTGAGAGTGATGATGATCATCAAACCTGCAATGCAGTATATGAGAGAAAATGAGGCTCTCTTTTAGTTTCACACTTCTGCTGTGCGACTGTCCAAAGTAGACGATGCACATGATCTCAAGAGTTTGAATGCTGAGGCCCACCACTATATGCTACATGCCCTCCTAGCTTTAGCTACAACACATAGATATGTAAACAATATGCAGATTAGGGTTACGTAGAGAGTAAAAACATAGGTCACGGGTGAATATGATGGAGCTGTGTAGTATGCGATTGAATGCCCTTGAGGTATTAAAAAGGCGAAAACAACAGTACCAGGAGGGAATACGCTGGTTGTAGGTCATGGACGCAGTCTCCATAATGCAAGTGAACATGCAGGTCGTGGGAGGTTTAAAATAGCACATAGATAGAGGTGAATACAATCCAATGCTCATAGAACAATAGCTAGCAGAGGAGAGGTAATGCCCGTGACTTAGGGTTTGCAAAATGCTTAAGCATAGAGAATGCAGAGAAGAAGGAAAACACCTGCGGTTGTCGGAGGAGGATAGGGATGGTAGCGCAGAATTGAAGGGGACATGCAATCATGGAGTTATGATAGTAGCTAGGGATCTGATACCATTGTTAGGCCTGGAGGAATAACTCCAATAGTTGATTGATTTGTATTGATTGTAAATGCCTTATTTACACATCGGTGAGGAGACCTTTAGCCTATTGGTTCCGAAGGTGTGTGGCTGTTCATTTTCTAATATCTAAAAGATTTACAAATTACAATTGAAACCTATAGATTAAGTTTCCAACGCTAACATAGAAGTTGGAACATGGACTTTAGACTGGATCTGTATTCTGTTGAAAACTTGGCAGCTGTCTAGGGCCAAAACTATATATGTCGGTATATATCTGTATGTTTCTTCTGAAATCTCGTTGTCTTTGTGTAGGATGTTGGATGTGACACTCACTGAGAACAAGGACAAGAATCTCCTTTTTTAATTAGTTTATGAATCCCCTTCTATGATAGATACACTTAATAGTGCACAGGGAGGCTCCTTGTGTTGTGTATTTCTCTTTTTGTCGGCCAACAACACACAAATTTGTATGTAAATTCAAACCAGTGGTTCTCTGGCACATTATACAATGATTTTCTATTAGGGATACAGGTTTGTGTATATTGCATTTGTTCTCTTTGTTGTTAGGGATGTAGGCTTGTGTATAGTAGTCTTGTTTGCAGAACTGATAGTTTCTTTCTATATGAATACACCCCTAATCACTAACACTGGCCATCAGAATCAATATACTCATATTATTAATATGTTTCAACTTTATGTTTTTGAGCCGTGAAAGCTCAGGGCCTAAGTTTAACTCAATGCTTATTAGCCCACCACATTCCTCTGTGGCTTGAGAGGTCTGCACTCACAAAATTTCGAGTATGGCAATCTATTCACTTATGGAGCTTGATAAGGGTTGCTCAAAACACACAGGAAAACACAATCTGGTCAAATTTCTGGGTAAAGTTTTTATTGATCCAATTGAGTTTCAGAAAAATCTGTGGGTGGATCTTTGCCCTAGGACTTGTTAACAAATTCCAGAGAAAGTTCTCATTTATCCTTTGAGTTTCAGGAAATCTAAGGTTTTCATATTTGTTCCAGGGGCAAAGATACATTATGAGAGGAACAAGGATCATTGATTCATTTCCCTTTCTTCCCCATTTACCCCAAAAACAACTTGTCTATACCTCCATCTTTAGAAATTTTATAAAACATTTATAGTTACATTTTAAGAATTAATAATTTCCACCAAAGTTTATACGGAAAGTCCGATTCTTTTCTACTGTTGCTATTGACATACACATATCTCCACCTACAGTTAAGCCCATCGTGACCTGTCTTTGTTCTCACTTTTATGTATATAAGGTGGCCAGCGAAGTAGACTGTGGACTTTGAATTTGTTCTATGTCTTGATTAGTGGGGAATTCCAAAAGTTCTTTAGCTCAGATATGTGACACTGCAAAATTTATTTGATTATTTCGTATATTTCCTGCAACATGGATTTTGTATTTTAGAGATCAATTTTGTCACATAATTGAATTGCAGGTGGGAGAGGTGCAGGAAGAACTCCTTTGGATTGGGACACAAGGATTAGGATAGCCTTGGGAGTAGCAAGGGCATAGCTCATATCCATCAAGAAGGGGGAGGCAAACTTAGCCATGGAAACATTAGATCTTCCAATGTCCTTCTTACCACATACCTGGATGGATGTGTTTCTGATTTTGGTTTGTCTCCTTTGACAAACTTGTCTGTTCTTCCCAGCCGCATTGTGTGATATAGAGCTCCAGAGGTTATTGAAGCGCGCAATGTTTCATAGAAATTTGATGTTTATAGTTTTGGGGTTCTACTTCTGGAGCTTCTCATAGGGAAGGCCCCAATTCAAGCATCGGTAAATGAAGAGTTAATTGATTTGCCCAGATGGGTTCAGTCAGTGGTTCATGAGGAGTGGACTGCCGAAGTATTTGATGTGGAATTGATGAGATATCAGAATATTGAGGAGGAGATGGTCTAGATATTGCAGATTTCCATGGCTTGTGTTGTTATAATTCCTGATCAGAGGCCTAAAATGACAGAAGTATTTAAAACGATTGAGGAAGTAAAAAAATTAGATTCAGAAAACAGGCCATCCTCAGAAGACAAATCTAAAGATTCAAATGGCCACACTCCTTCACAACAAAAAACTCCACCATCTGGAGTGCACACTCCTAGTGCAGTCACCCCATAAATTTCATTTTCTTTTATGTTGCATTCCTCTGTGCATAAAGTATTTAATGTAGCAGCGCGGCCCCTTCTTTCTCCTCAGGATTTCTATTTGTTTATAAAAGTAGAAAAGGATTCCAAACATATCCATTGGAGCTTCCCAGTATCAACACTTTTTTTTTCGTTCCTATTGTTTGCAGGACATGTCTGTTACTGACTTTGAAAGTTGGCATTTATCAAATTATTTATTACTTAGGAAAGCTCTGAGAATTGTATGGCAATGCAACTGTGCATAGACAAGCCATGGATATTTGATTTATGTTAAATAAGGAATTTCGAGTGTTTTGACTATGAGCGTATAAGCGTTCTTAATATAGTATTTTTAGTGTTTATCAATTGCAAGATGCTTGTGCTTGATCTGGCAGCTTTTGTTTGTCCCAAAAGATAAAATTTTTGCATTATAAAAATAAAAATATAGCAGACATAAAATATTCATTGAAAAAATGTGAAAGCGAGATGCAATAGTTACATTTAAGTACTGATTCAATTCCCAACTCCAAATAGAATAACATCATCAACAAATAAAGGGTGACACAATGGGACTGAATTCCCCACTCTTATTCCTTTAATGGATCCTTCTCTTTTGTAAGCTGATGTAAGCATGCTCAATCCTTAGGCCTTCCATGGAAAATAAAACCTAGAGTTTGGTCCATTTATCAATACAACAAATGATGCTAAAGACCCTCAATGGTGAAGGTATGCAAGAGAGCTCTTGCAGATCCTTTCATCCTATTTATTCATATTGTGAGAGTAGCACTGCAGATCCATTGAACCTTAGTGAAAGGTAACCTAGTGATCATAGACTTCAAGAGAACCACATTTTCCTGTGATGCAACAACCACCACATTATAAGATGGATTGCAATCACATTTCAGATTGCATTTCTTTCGATTGTTGTGGTTAGTTGAAGAGCTAAGCTCCATTGCTTGGCACTTTCATTATTTGATAAATATTGGTTGAATATATGCAACCATGGCATAAAAAGAATCTTAGAAAGTGGTGCTTGAAAGTGACTTAACTGTATGTTAACCTTGCACAGTGTGCAGTCTAATTTTAACTTAATTGTGTGTTAACCTTTCACAATGTGCAGTCTTACTCTAATTTAATATATTTTCATTTTTGCAGCAATTCTTGATATAATTTTTAGCTGTAAAGCAAGAAAATATATGAAATTGAGACATATCCTAAGATATATATTGAAGGATGTAGTTGTTTCTGCATGGGTCATCATTCTTCCAGCTTGCTATGTCCATACCTGGGAGAATCCTACTGGTCTTGTCAAAACCTTCTAGAACTTTGCCAGCCGTTGGAATTTCCCTTCATTGTATATCTTGGCCGTTGCAATATATTTGTTTCCTAATGCACTTGCGGCAGTTATGTTCATGTTTCCCATGCTAAAGAGGTCTATTGAAAGGTCAAACTGGTGCATTTGTACTATTCAAACTGGTGCATTTGTACTATTCTAACAAGTGCTTAAAAATGTCTTATCAATGTTTATAGCATGAATCCGACACACTTTCTGATCGTTGCTTATTCAATGAAGTTAATGTATATCTTGTTTAATAGTGTTTTTCAAACATTGGATTGCATTGTTTTGACATATTGCTAATCTTCCACTTGTCACAAGACTACATTCTGAAATGCCTAGATTGTTCCTTCACTCAAAAAATATGACTTGTAAAAATTTCAATTATTTATAACTTTGTATTTACATGTAGACTCTGGATTCGTGTATCCAATGTTAATATCCCACTCCTTACATTTTATTCTCATATCAATCCATAAGGAATTCTATTTAAGGGTTCTAGCTCAATGGTAGAGCACCTGCCTTATTGGCAGGAGGTTGGTGGTTCGATTCCACCATGCCCTATTTATATTGTGAAACCACTAAAAAGAGATAAATGACTAAAAAAATTACCAAAATTTGCATATAAACGACCACCATTACAACATGAGAGATAAGTGACCAAAAAAATGACCAAAATATGCATATAAATGACCACTTTTGAGTTGGTAATCGCTAGTAGCAAATTAGCGGTCATTTATCACGTGACCATTAATGACCAAATATATTACCAAATTAATGACCAAATATACGACCAAATATATGACCACAAGATAAGCTATAAATGACCAAGCTAAATATGACCACAATTTTGGTTGCGTGATATATGGCCATTAATTTGCTACCAGTGGTCACCAACTCAAAAGTGGTCATTTATATGTGGATTTTGGTCCTTTTTTTGGTCACTTATCTCTCATTTTGTACTAGTGCATCTTCGTCGTCATCATCATCATCATCATCATCATCATCATCATCATCAATATCATCATCATCTTCATCATCATCGTTGTGGTCGGTATCACCATCATCTTCATCGTCTTCATCATTGTTAACACCCAAAAAGTACTCACTAGCTCATTCCCTTATTCACATGACCCATTTGTCCACTTTTCCACCATTTGAGCCTCTAAAACCATCAAAAGGTCACCAAAAAGACCACAATACACCTTTTTTCCCCTCAAAATATGTATTTTTCCTCAAAAAAACACAAAAACCCTCAAAAAGGGTCCAAAATTCCCAAAAAATATTAAAAGGTAATAAAAATATTCAAAATATTCAAAAAAGGAAAAAGAGGGAAAAAGGTACCTAAACCATGTTAGTTAATACCATTGGTTTCCTCAAAACCATAAAGGGTATTCCCCATCACCAAAAACTATAAAAAGGTGATAGGGGCTCCTCACTTTCCATCCACATTTTCATGCTATCCTTATGCTGCCAAATTCCCTTTGAGAGCCATTGCCTCCCATTTCGAGTTTGAAGATCCCCATTGAAGCTTTGGAGAAGAAGAGACCATTGGATATTGGAGCTTCTCAACCTTGGATTTTCTCAACACCCATCATCCTCACCATTTGAGGTAATACAAAATCAAATATTTTTCAAGTTATTGTTTTTCCATAGATCTTATTGCTTATGTTTCGAAATCTAGTTTTTTATTTATTTGCACATGCTTAGATTATATTAGCTTATTCATAGTTATTTTTGTTTTATATTGAAACTTCTATTACAAGTTAATAGGTGCATCCTTGCACATGCTTGGTTGAAAAAACAAGCAACAATCATCATCGTCATCATCAGCATGATCATCATCATCATCATCTTCGTCATCGTCATCATCATCATCATCATCATCATATTCATCATCATCATCATCATCACCATCACCATCTTCATCATCATCATCGTCATCGTCATCATCGTCATCACCCTCTTCCTGATCATCATCTTCATCATCATCATCGTCATCATCGTCATTGTCATCACCCTCATCATCATCATCATCTTCATCTTCATCATCATTATTTTCATCGTCTTCATCATCATCGTCGTCGTCGTCGTCATTGTCATCATCATCATCATCATCATCATCATATTCATTATCATCATCATCATCATCATCATCATCTTCATCGTCTTTATGATCATCATCATCATCATCATCATCTTCGTGACAACGACAATGATGATGATGATGATGATGATAAAGAAGATGTTGTTGTCGATGATGATGATGATTATGATGATGAAGAAGACGATGAAGATGATGAAGACGATGATGATGAAAATGATGATGATGATGATAACGATGGGGAAGAAGGTGATGACGATGACGATGATGATAATGATGATGATGAAGATGATGATGATGATGATGATGATGATGATGAATATGAGGACGATGATGATGAGGAAGAGGATGATGATGATGATGATGATGAAGATGATGAAGATGATGATGATGATGAGGATGATGACGATGAGGATGATGATGAATATGAGGATGATGATGATGATGATGATGATGATGATGATGATCGTCATCATCGTTATCATCATCATTGTCTTCATCATCAGCAGCAGCAGCAGTGGCAGCATCATCATCATCATCTTCATCATATTCATCACCATCGTCTTCATATTCATCATCATCATCGTCATCTTCATCATCATGATCATCCTCATCACCATCTTCATCGTTGTCATCATCATCATCTTCATCTCCATCATCATCATCATCATCGTAGTTGTGGTCGTCATCACCATCATCTTCATCGTCTTCATCATCTTCATGATCATGATCATCATGATTCTCGTCATCATCATCATCATCATCATCATCATCATCAACATCATCATCAACATCATCATCTTCATCATCATCATCATCTTCATCATGATCCTCATCATCATCATCATCATCAGCATCATCATCATCATTGTCGTCATCATCGTCGTCGTCACCCTCTTCCTCATCATCATCTTCATCATGATCATCACCATCTTCCTCATCATCATCTTCATCATCAACATCTTCATCTTCTTCATCATCATCATCTTCATCTTCATTGTCTTCATCATCATCTTCTTCATCATCATCATCATCATCATCATCTTCATGACCACGACAACGATGATGATGATGAAGATGGTGATGGCGATGATCATCATCATCATCATCATGAATATGATGATCATGATCATGATCATGAATATGATGATGATGATGAAGACGATGAAGAAGATGATGATGAAGATGATGATGATGACGATGAGGAAGAGGGTGATGACGATGACTATGATGATGATGATGATGATGATGATGAATATTATGATGGTTAGGATGATGATGATGATGATGAAGATGAGGATGATGATGATGATGATGATGATGATGAAGATGACGATGACGATGATGATGATGATGATGGTGATGATGATGATGATGATCATCATCATCATCATCATCATCATCACCATCATCATCATCATCATCATCATCGTATTCTTCATCATCATCATCATCATCATCATCATCTTCATCATCTTCATCACCATCATCTTCATCTTCATCATCATCGTCGTCAACTTCATCATCATATTCATCATCAACATCATCCTCATCCTCATCACCATCTTCATCATCATCATCATTGTCGTCATCTCCATCTTCCTCGTCATCATCATCATCATCATCATCTTCACCATCATCGTTGTGGTCGTCATCACCATCATCTTCATCATCTTCATCATCGTCGTCGTCATTATCATCATCATCATCATCATCTTCGTCACCATGATGATGATGATCATCATCATCATCATCATCATCATCATCGTCATCATCTTCTTCATCATCACCATCATCATCATCATCATCATCATCTCCATCACCATCATCTTCATCTTCATCATCATCGTCGTCATCTTCATCATCATCTTCATCATCATCATCATCCTCATCACCATATTCATCATCATCATCATCATCATCATCATCGTCGTCGTCGTCGTCTCCATCTTCTGCATCATGATCATGATCATGATCATCATCATCGTCTTCATCATCTTCATCATCATCGTTGTGGCCATCATCACCATCATCTTCATCATCATCATCATCATCATCGTCATCATCATCATCATCATCGTCATCATCATCATCATGATCATCATCCTCGTCACCATGATGATGATCATGATAATGATCATCATCTTCGTCATCATGATCATGATCATCATCTTCGTCATCATCATCATCATCATATTCAACATCATCATCATCATCATCATCACCATTTTCATCATCATCATCATCTTCATCATGATCTTCATCATCATCAACAGCATCAGCATCAGCATCATCATCATCATCATCATCATCATCATCATCATCATTGTGATCACCCTCCATTAGAGAAATTTTGAGTTAAAAAATGAGCTTCAAAACAAAAGAAAGGTACTATAAAAATCAACCAATAGGATTCGGTGTTGCTTCTTAATTGTTGACTGTTGGTAGTGTCGTCGGGCTGTTAAATCTATTAAGTGAGTCATTAACTGTCAAGTGTATTGGCCAGATCTCGGCAATATCTCAGTCATTCCACTATTAATTGTGCTCGAATGGTCAGATTCTCTTTTAATGCTTGATATTTTTGGTGCCGCCCTTTTGGATAACGGTTCACTAACTGGCTGACAATTCTCACGGTCACCTTTTTCCAACGTGATGCGCTGGCGGTCCTGACAGAAGGTTCTCTTGCGCACCTGTGCTTCTTCATCTTTTATTTCACAACTATGCTTCCACCTCATGCCTTGCATCGCAGCTTCTCGTACTTCGCAGTTGTCCTCTTTCGTTTGAGCTGCGCAACTACGCGGTGCTACTTTTTTTAATACTAGTCTTCGCATCTGTCCATGTTCTTTTGATCTGCACTGCTGCCTTTTGAACAACGCAACTGCACCATTTCTTTTTCTGTTTCCTCTCTTTTTTTTCTTTTTTTTATCCACGCAGCTTCTCTTCTCGGCTAGTGTTGCGTGGTACATGTATCCTTTCTATCAAACTTCGCATATTGGTCCACAACTGTGTACAGACTCTGCCCAATTTCAACTGTACTTGACACTTAGAAATTCCCTTTTCTTTTGATCACTGTGGGTTCTGCGAAGTAGGACCATCCCGATAGGGTTTTAGTCTACTTCCATTCACCAAACTTTGTAATTTATCTCCGGCTAATGTGGCTAACTGAACTGCGCCATTGTTAGTAGCATGTATAACAGTATATGGGCCAAGCCAATGCATCTTAAATTTTCCAGGAAATTTCATAAACTTGCTATCATACAAGAGGACAAAGTCACCTACCTAAAAGGACTTGTTCTTGATATGGTGATCATGCCATGCTTTTTCTCTATCTTTCTGCACTTGCTGGTGAAAGCCTACAATGAAGCGATCTTCCTCCAATCCAACAAAGTGTAGAAGCCTTTTTTCTATTGTTTGTTCATCCTCCATGCCTATAAATGCAACAATCCTTAAACTAGGGACAATGTACTCCATAGCATCATAGCTTCCTATCCATAAGCCAATCTGAAAGGCATATGGCTTGGCAATTTCTTGCAAGTGGTTCTGTATGCCCATAACACAACTGGAATGCACAGATCCCAATCATCCTTGTTTACATTGCATACCTTTGTCAGTGCATTCTCCAGTACCTTGTTGAAAGCTTCAACAATTCCATTGGCTTGAGGATGGTACGGTGTACTCCTTTGATGATAAATGTGGAACTCTTCAGTAAGGGCTTCAATAGTTCTGTTCAAAAAGTAGGTCCCTTGATCACTCATTAAAATCTTTGGGCATCCAAATCTAGTAAGGATGTTCTAAAAAATGCACTGCACAGCACTGGCTGCACTATAAGTATATTCCTTCACTGGTTTAGCCTCTGCCCATCTGGTGAGATAATCAGTCGCTGTGATAATGTATCTTGCACCAGTCCTCTTTCCCAGTGGGTTAATAGGTCCCACGAAATCAATATCCCATTTCTCAAATGCTTGAAGTGTCAACTTCGGATTCAATGGCATTTCATCTCTTCGTGATGGATTTCCTTTCCTCTGATAGGCATCGCAGCTCTGGCAATGTTCGTTTGAATCTTTATTAATTGTAGGCCACCATATCCCTGCTCGCAATATACTTTGCGCAGTTTCTCTTCCTGTGTAGTGAGCTCCCGATACACCTGAATGTGCATCAACCAATATGAATGCTTTCTCGTGCTCCAACACACATCTGTGCAACACTTCATCTGGTCCCAACTTTTATAGTTGACCTGCAATTATAGTGAAGTCTGCTGCTCTAACTACCAGCTGCTTCTTCTGTTGTGTAGTGAACTCTGTAGGTGCCAACCTCGTAGTCAAAAAAGTGAAAAATGTCTTTATAGTAGTCATCTACGATCTGTATAGAAAATAACTATGCATCAGGCATACTGTCTTCAATATTGGTGGGTTCTTCGCCTGACTCAATCCTTGATAGATGGTCAGGTCCTAGGTTCAATCTTGCTGGCTTAACCAAAATTTCAAAATCATACTCGTTTAAGAGAAACAACCATCTACAGATTCTCCCCCCTAACGTTGGTTTATTGACCAGGTACTTCAAAGCGGAATGGTCAGTAAACATTGAGAAGTGCGCACCGAGCAAATAGTGTCTGAATTTATGCAATGCGTACACCATAGCTAGACCTTCTCTTTCTATGGTCGTATAGTTCTTTTCAGCTGAAGATAGCTTCCTACTCGAGAATGCAATGGGGTGATAAATACCCCCTTCACCTGGTTGAGCAAGCACAATGCCCAACGCTATAGATGAAGCATCAACATGCACATGGAACGGCTTATCCCAATCTGTAAAAACTAGGATCGACGCAGTTACTGGACACACTGCGTTCCATATGAACTGCGCTTCTCTCTTTAGCAGTTTCTCCATTGGTGTGGTTATCTACGCATAACCCTTGATGAATTTTCTATAGTATCCTGTATGGCCCAATGTGGTGTGAAGCTGCTTCACTAAGTTTGGTGCAGGTAAATTCACAATCACTGCGATCTTCGCAGGATCAACCATCAGACCTTGTCTGCACACAATGTGTCCTAGAAGAATACCATAAGGCACACATAAAATACATTTCTTTAAGTTCAATGAAATTTGATGTTGTCTGCACTTAGCTAACATCATTCTCAGGTTCTGAAAAATGATTCTTCAGCAAACCAAAGACAATCCAATCATCAAAATAAACCTCTAAGAACTTATGGATAAAGTCCTTAAATGCAGCCACAACAACTCTAGAAAATATAGCAGGTGCATTCTTCAAGCCAAAGGTCATAACTATATATTGGTATGATCCCCCTTCAGTAGAAAATGTTTTCTTATGCTTGTCTATTGGATCAATCCTGATATGATGATATCCAGAGAATCCATCAGTGAAAGAATAGGCCTCATTTCCTCCAACATTATCTAATACTTCATTTGTAAATGGAGTAGGAAATGGGTCATGCAGCGAAGCATCATTCAGCTTCCTCATATCTACGTAGATCCTGATTTCACCCTTAGTCTTTTTATCTTGGATAGCCATCGGACTTATCCACTTGGACTCTTCAGCAGGCTCAATGATCCCTACATCAATCATCTTGTCGATCTCTGCCTTAACTCTTTCTTTATATGTCGAGTTCAGTCTATAAGGCCTTTGCTTAACGGGCTTCGCACCTAGCTTGAGAGGTATTTTCATAACTCCCAAGTCGCCCAAAATGCCTTTCATTTAGGAGAATTTTGTTGGAAATAGGTCCTGATAATCATGTAGGAGGTCTGTGATCTACGCAACCGTTGCATTGTCCCAGTAGTCTCCAATGGACGTGAATTTCGGCTCTTTGCTTGTGCCAATGTTCACTTTTCTAGTCTTAACAGGTCCACTCATATATGGAATTTCCAATGGAGGTTCCTCTACATCGCGCGCTCCTTCTGACTCAGGTATATTGATGCTGCGTGGATCCTCCTCATCGCTCTCTTCTTGTTCTTCTTCATTTTCAGCAAGATTGTAACATTCAAAGGCATGGTCTATCTATCTTGCCCATTCTGGTTGTAGGTTCACAGGCACCTTTACATATTCAAATATCATTTCTTTGATTTCCTCTAATGCCTCGTTTATATTTGGGCATTCTTCTCTGAATATTATTTCTTTGATAACCTGTAGAGCTTTGTTTATGCTTGAACTTTCATCTTCAAAGCTAAAAGTTCTACGGAAGTTCGCAGTTAAGGAGGCCAATCTGTAGTTCCTCTGCGAAGCTCCGTATCTAAAAACCAATTCTTTGGAGTCTGCTCCTCCAATGTGTGTACAAATAGATGAACCCATTCTATTTGTGGTCTCTTTTCCCATGCTTGTGAACAAATTTCCATGTGATCCCTCAGATCCGTCTGTCCATTATACTTTCCCAATGTCAGTGCAACTTTCTCTACGAATCTGATTTGCATAATGTGTCTGCACTGATCCCATGTAGTCAAAGTCTGCTTATGTGAAACCCACCATCTGGCAGGTGTCTCATGCAATGCCATATCTAATGCTGGTATGCGATGTTCAGTTGCGACTGATACAGTATATTCTTGAATAAATGAATAAACATTAGTTGAACCATCATAAGTGGGGATTGGAATTACCTTGGTTCCAATCCAACGTAGTGACTTTGTGATCTGCGCGCATCATATTGCAGATACTTCATGCATATGGCTTTGCCAATTCTCCAGTCCTGCATCGGAGTTTGAGATGCAAGAACTGTCACATTGCCAGCTAAGTGCTCCATCCGCGGTAGGATTAATGTAGTCATCCTGATTCGCAGTCATCTTGTAAATGCGATCAAGGTCCTATGCTATGGATTCTTCCTTAATCGGCTCACTGTATCTTTATCCTTGCGAAGGGTCCAATGGTGAGATGACCCTGATATCCTGCCCTTCGAAGATCATCTTCTTGGTGTTTGGGTTTATGATTGCAAGGTTATCCATCACCCAGTCTATACCCAATAGTGTTGGATAGGGCTAACTATCGTCCACAATTCAATAACCTCGAAGTTTGCATGACTTCGCACTCCATCGATGTCAACAATAATATTGGATAATCTCCCCAAAGGTATGACTTTCTGTTGGTTGGCCAATCTCAACTGCATGGGTGACCATGACAACTTTGGTCTTCCCATCTGCTGCCATGTCTGCTTAGTCAATACATTTACCTCTGATCCTAAATCAAGGATTATCTCATCCATCTCATAATATCCTATCTACGCACTAAGCCTCATTTCTCTTCCTATTCTTTTATGGATCTTGATGTGATTAACTATGCTTTGGGTAGTATCTATTTGACTGTGTGGTTCATATTGGTTTAACAATTTTTCCAATTCTACTACAACATCTGCGCTTTTCAATAATTTCATGCATCTTCGCAGGAACTGCTCAACATAAGTGCATGTTTCTGCTGCGGTACTGGTTTGATCATACGCCGCTAGCATATATTCCATATGTGTTGTTTCACTTCACAATGGGATTCTTGGTGACATAGGTGCTAGCTCTTTGAATATGTCTCGTGCTTCTTCAAAGACTTCTTTGTTTTTCTCTAGGTTGAAAACAGGTGTTTTCCCAGTAGCTTTTCTGATCCAGACTGCTTCAGCAGGGGTCTGCTCAGTTTCAAAGTCTACATGATTCAAAGCTTCTGCTTGTCTATATCTTCCTATTGTAGCTCCACTTTGCGTCACAACATTAATACTTGGATCAACAGTCCTTTTCTCTATTGCGATTAGCTGGATATTTGGGTTAGGTACTTCTTGCTTTCGTTTCCGCACTTCTGCTGCTAACACGGGGCATGCCTTAATAACATGATCAAAAGATTTACAATAATTACAAGTAGTACATGCATTGGTGCAATCTCTAGATAAGTGACCTGGCTGGCCACAGTTATAACAGATCATTTGGCCTCTTCCTCTTCCTTGTCCTGGGCCAGTATTTCTTCCTCTTCCATGAAATCCTCTATGGCCTCTGTATGCGTCTTGATCATACTACGCGTTATCCTTGTTTTACAGTGTTTCTTCTTGAACTCTGTATACTCCACCGCGCGCACGCTCTACGTCGTGCTTTCTTTCTATCATGATCTCATATGTGCGGCAGTTGGAATCATCATGTCCAATTGACATAAAGAATTGGCAATATAAATTCTTAGGTGTTCGCACATATTTCTAGATTAAGTAGCAATCTTCTGGCCAGTGTCCTCTAGTTCTACAGATCTCACACCATGGCCCTTGGTTCTGATTCATTGGATTTGTTGCTCCATTGTCTAGGTAATCCTGAAACAAAGGACATTGTTCCTTCGAGTGTCCTTCTCCCTTACATCTGGTACACTAGATTTCTTCTCTTTGTTCTTTCCCCTTCTTCATGTCCTGCAATTGTAATGTCAAGGTGGCTAGTTGATTTTGGATCTGGACCATTCCAGTGCTAGTCTCTTCTATAGGTGAAGCTTCTAATTTCATCGCGATCTCCAAGGATTCTGCCTGCGAAGCCACTTTCTGCTACATCAAAGGCATTCTAATATGGGGCAACAGCGTGGCTATGAACCACTCTTGGTGCTGTTGCGGTGCTATGACAAAACTGACCTGGTCTAACAATGTTTTAAACTTTTGGTCAAATTCCCAGTCTGTTTCATTAGGTTTTTGCTTAATCTCCTTTAATTTTGTTATACATTGGGATTCTGACTTTGGCTTCTTGAATTCACTTAATAGGGCAGCCTTAATCTCCACTAGGGTTTTATTTTGTCCCTGAGAATACTTCATGAACCAGTTCAAGGCTCTATCTCTGAATGTAGTGACGAGTAGTGCTTGCTTCACAGCATCATCCTGAACTTGCTTGAAACTCCACACGGCTTCACATAGAAACCAATGTTGCACAGGGTCTTCTAGACCCATTCCTTTAAATGTCGGTAGCTTAATATCATCAGTCATTCTCCTTCTTGGTGGTACAATATTCTACGCAGTGTTCTAAGTGGTGTTAGGGATGTTACTGTGCAAAATGTTCTGAATCAAAATATTATGAGTTGGAATGGTCTGAGTCGGGATGGTCTAAGTACTCACTCCCGTGGTGTTACTGGTATTGACGCTCTGTGGATTAGGACTATTAACAACTTGAGGGTTCTGAACTGGTGGGTTTTGTGAAATAGGAGGCGTGGTGTTCACAACCGGTGGGTTCTGTGGAGTCGGAGGCTGATAGGTGGCTGATGGAGGTGCTGTCTGGCTATCAATCTCAGCTTCTAAGTCAATGTCTACGTGGAGTCCATATTCACTGGAAGTCTTCTTAGTGGTATACTTATATCTTTTCCCACTTCTCAAATTGTGTGTATCTTCGTCATAATCACTATATATGCTATTGACCATGACAGACTCAAAAATTTCAATGAATTTTACTGCATTCTTAAAATGCCTTTCTTAGCTAAAAGCATTTTAATATATAAACTTAGATTGTTGAGGTACTTACCTCTGAAACCTTTGAAAAACTTTGCTTCTGTTGCGCTGTAGGACTTATGTGTATCCACAGCGAAATCTGCCACGAATCCTTCTAGTATACTTTCAACCCAAAAGTCGACTGCTCATGAGAGTGGACTATTTACTTCTTTAAGCCTCTGAATAATCTCAGGATTCCACTCGGTAGGTGCTCCTTCTTGGAAATAGTCCTTTCACTCTGCGAGTCTTGATATCCACTCGTGCAACTCGTTTCCAAAACTTGCCCAAAATATTTTGTGAATATCCTTCCACGGGTATTTGTTTAACCAATCTATATCAGATAGACGTGGATGTCTATTCTCTTTTCTGGCAAAATCTCTCTCTGTCTTGTCTACCCAGTCCCATATTTCTTTTTTCTCAGAATTCCAAGGTTCTGTACTCATCACCAGTTCTTCGGGAGGCAACAGAACCATTTGTTGGTTGTCTAACCGTTCTTGAGGTTTTCTATAAAGACCCGGGTTCTGTGCGGTTCGAGGAACCAACAAAACCACTTTTCACCGGCCCTTTCGGAAACATCCTGCGAACAGACTGAGGTCTCACCCGAGGCGAAGTAATGGGGGGGTGTGGAACTAAGTTTCCACAACCAGGTG